>SNQJ01S0069754.1:13505-31731 GCA_010110895.2 Picea sitchensis | reverse complement strand
CATTACTGATCCATATGGATGTCGGTGGCCTCCCACCTATTCCAACTGGGTCATTTTAGCAGTTTTCCAGTTTGGCAATTTTTTCCTAGTTTTTGGGTCCCTGACTTCCTAGGCCATTTTGAGGCCCTAATTTTTTTTTTTAATGCTTGCCACAGTTAGACTATAAATGGAGTCTGATTATGATGAGGACATGTGTATTCCTCAAATAGAAATTTCCAATGGGCTATCATGCACCTAAAATAGAGATCATATGCAAAAGTTACAACCCCAAGAAGTTGATGTACTAACTTACCCAAAGAAAGCACACCTGACTTTTGGCGCTTCATCTCCGAGGGTTGGGTTTTTGTATGTCTAGGGTTTTTTGACATTCTTTTTTATTGTAAAAAGGCCTCTAGAGCCTCATTGTAATCATCTTCCTATGAATGAGCGCATATGTCACATCTCTTCTAAGAGATAAGCCTCCACCATTCTAGCAAGCTTGTTTTCCGCTGCATTTTACAGTTTCATCTTATTTCCTTATTGAATAGAAACCGATTTTAGTGTATATATGTTCTTTTGTGTTAAGAATATTTTGATAATAATCTGTATTCATTTCATTCTTCTCATAAAATCTAGATCAATGGTATTAGAGTGGTCTTCTCCTTGTCATTCTTAATGCATGTCCCTAATGAGTCCAGGGTACAAAGAATTGGGTCTCGAGCTTGTTTCTCTTGAGGAAAAAATATCTCACACGCCGAAATGACCTCTCATGGCAGGAGAAAAGAAAGACGAAGTGACATGAAATCCGTTCAAAATATTTCTTGAGGAATCCCTCACACAACATAGGAATGAGATGATGGATAGGTTTGTGTAAATTCTTCGATGACTACCAACAAGCGATGCATCTTCCTCAAACAGAGGCGTCGCCCCCTTCAAGGTAAAAATCAACCTCTATATTCCTATATTTGAAGGTTAGATAGATGCAGATGTTGTAGACAAATGGTTGAATCTGGTAGAAGGGAATTTCTCTGTCCATAACTTCTCGAATAGAGAAAATATCACTTTTGTGCTCCTCCAAATCGTTCCCAATGTCAAGGATTGGAGAAAAACTTTATGTGAGAGAAAGGAAACAAAGGAACCCTCATCATTTATAGTCGTGGTCACTTGGGATTCCTTCGGGGATGCTATTAAGGAATAATTGTACACTATTGTAAGTTATGATGACCTATACACAAAATGGACCACACTGTGGCAGGAAAGAGACCAAGCAGTGCTCGAGTTCATAAATATTTGTCATACCTTGTGCACCAATCTGGGCATCAAGGATTCTGAGTCAAATATGGTTTTCAAGTATCACAATGGTATGAATAGATACATATAGGCCAAAATGGAGTCTCTGGACATCCCATCCTTGGGTACAACTTATCGATATGTCGTAAAAATTGAGCAGAAGCTCAAACAAACGATGTGGAAATTTGGGCTTGGGAACCCCTCACAACAAAAGCCAGGAAAGGGTGGCCGCAACCCATTAAAGAAGGGACAGAGCAAAGATGAACAACCTCAAGACAACTAGTCTAGGCCGTAAGCAAAGAAGGACACCAGAAATACAAAAAAAGATACCGGGAAGTGGTGTGACTCCCATAATATCCCCTGGCATAACAATGTTGATTGCCGCTCAAAGAAGTAGCTCGTGGCTGAGGTGAAATCGTCAGAATGAAATGAAGGTTTCGACTCTAATTCAGAACCAAAAAGGGTGAGACAAATCATTGACATAGAACCCAATGGTACCGTTTCTACCACAAAGCTCTAGCCTGGTGGACTAAACAAGCTAAAGGAAGGCGAGCACATTTTTTAGTCACGAATGTGGGTGAAAGGTACCCTGTTGCACTTCATCGTTGATAGAAGTAGCCAGAAGAACCTCATCTCAGAAGAGGTTTCCAAGCGACTCGCCCTGCCAATAATGCCACACCCATAACCCTACACCATCGGATGGCTCTGCCAAAGAAGTGACATCCATTTCAGCCAACAATGCCACCTATCATATGACATCAACCCCTTCAAAGATCAGGTATTATGTGATGTTTCCCCTCTCAAAGTTTGTAATGTTATTTTTGCCCAACCATATTTATGGAAATGTCATGTTGTATATGAGTCTAGGCCACGCAATGTTATTATTACTTTGAACAAGAAATTGTAAAGGATACTTGAGGCAATGCCACCTAGTGCTATTTCCTTGATCTCTACCAAGAAATGTAGGAAATTCATCTCTCAGACATGGAAGTTTGTCTTGTTAATGATTCACTTTGAGAGTGAGAGAAATATCAGAACCACATCTAAGGTCTCCGTGACTGACCTCTCCACATAGTAGAATCAAGTGGATAAAGTCGTTAAAGAATACTCTGCACACTAGATCAAGCATGCCATCGATATGACCCCTGATGCACTGCTACCTAATGGGCCAATCTACCGTCGCTCTCTGTTAGAGAATGAGGAGATCAAGCAATAGTTCCAAGAACTTCTCCACAAGGGGAACATCCATGCCAGCTCATCTCCTTGTGGAAGGCCAATCGTGTTGGTATAGAAGAAAGCTGGAACCTGGGGACTCTGCATTGATTTCTGGGATCTAAATAAAATCACAGTTAGAAACCAGTACCCGATTCTATGAATTGACGACCTCCTTGATCAACTCATGGAAGAAAAATAATTCAGTAAGATTGATCTGAAGTCTAGATACCACCAGGTCCCGATAGAACAAACAGATGTATGGAAGACTGCCTTCAAGTCAAAGGAAGGTATTTTTAAATGGTTGTTCATGCCCTTTGGTTTGAAAAATTATCCAGCCACTTTCATCATGATGATGTACAATATCATGCGACCATTCACCAATAATTTTATAGTGGTGTATCTGGATGACATCCTCATTTATAGAAAGACTTGGGCAGAACACTTTCAACATATTCAATAGGTTCGGCAAACCCTACGACAACACAAGCTATATGCCAACTTGGAAAAATGTTTCTTTGACATGGACAGGGTCCACTACCTAGGCTACATCCTTGATCGACATGGTGTACATGTGGATCCAACCGAGATCCAAGTCATTCGTGGCTAGCCAGCCCCAACCACACTCACTAAGCTTTGTAACTTCTTGGTCCTTGCCAATTTCTACCATAGATTCGTGTTGGGATTCTCCCATATTGCATGGTCCCTCAACCAAGTAACCAGGGGTGGTGGTAAGGCAGAATTTTTGTGGTGTCGGTCCCAACAATAAGAGTTTGATGATTTGAAGCATCTCTTGTACTTATCTCTAGTAATCTCACTACCGAGCCTACAACAACCCTTTGAGATCGAGATAGATTCTTCAGACTATGTTGTGGGTGTCGTTCTAACTCAGCACGACCACCCCATGGCCTATAATAGTGAGACACTATAAGATGTTGTACATAAGTACCCTACCTACGAAAAAGAAATGTAATCCATTGTGCAATCCTAACGCCAGTGGAGACATCACATTCTTGGGAAGGAGACAATCATACACACTAATAATGATCTAGTGCAGTTCATGTAGAAACAAGGAAAATTGAAAAATGATCTCCATTATAAGTGGTCCACATACTTGCAACTATTCCACCTCAAAATCAAGTATAAAACAAGAATCACCAACTACGTTGTTGATTACCTCAGCATACCGTCTGTCATGACACTCACTAAGGTGCTAGACTCGTGCATCCATGAGACCTATGGATGGCCCCAAATCTATGAGACATACCCAGAATTCACCATTACCTACCAGATGTTGGGCGCAAACACATTTTTCGCTAATTTCCATCTTTAGGACTGGCTATTGTGTCATCTGAGCCATATATGAATTCTATCAAAGAAGCGAGTGAAGATGATCTAGGAATCCCACTATAGTTATGTGGTAGGACACTTCGATGTCGAAAAGACAATGGCAATTTTGTAGAATCATTTCTACTGCCCAAAACTTCAACATGAGGTCACCAAGTATATTAGATCCTGCACTGCCTGAACTATTGCCAAAGCGACCACTAAGAAACACGACCTGTACAACCCTCTGCCTACTCCTGACAGGCCATGGGAATCCCTCTCAATGAACTACATGTCAGGCCTCCTATCCACCAAGTGGGGAAGTGACTGTGTTCTTGTGGTTGTTGATCGCTTTTCTAAGATGGAAATTTTGGCCGCCTGTAAGAAGAGCATCACAACAGAGCCCACTGCCAAGCTCTTCTTTGAATGAGTCTGGGTACATTTTGGAATCCCAAAAATTATTGTCTCTGATTAGGAAAATCAATTTCTCATCACATTTTGGTCAAACCTCTAATCACTGTAGGACACCAAGCTCACCAAATCCCTGGCCTTCCACCCCCAAACAGATGGCCAAAATGAGGTCGTAAATCAAATGATCATGCATATCCTACGCATGTATAATTCCAAGCACCCTCACACATGGGCTGAGAGTCTTCCCTATTTTCAACACAACTACAATTGAGCTCTACATAGATCAATCGACCACATCCCCTTTTAGGTGGGGTTGGGATTCCAACCATTGGGTCCCATAAATGTTTTGCTACCCCTTACGGTCACCTCAGCCAACTCATCTCCTGCTCCATATAAAGTTGAAAAAGACACCTCTTCATTGAGAAGATCCATCACATCCACCAACAGGTTCAATAAATCCTACAAAAGTCCAATGACAAGTACAAGCAATGCCCTGATCAACACCAGATGCCATATAAGTTTCAAGTGGGAGACAAAGTTTAGTTCCACTTGAAAAAAGAACACCTTACAGGACCCCATTGGAAGCTTCTCTCATTCCAATATGGGTCGTACACCATCACCAAGTTCGTGGGTGATAATTCATTTTAGCTTAGCATTCCTCCTTTCCTTGTCCTGCACTTAGTGTTCAATGTGGATCTCCTTCGACGTTATTTTCCACCATTATTGGGAATCTCAGAGATAGAAAAATAGTTGACACCAACATAGCTCATCCTCAACTGCATACAATAGGAATCTAGTGATCATATTGTGGACAGACATGTGAAGTTAACTCGCCAATAAAGGATCCATCTTTATGGAGCAGTCAAAGTAGGGCAACTCTTGCACCAAGGCAAGTGACTCACCCGGGGCCAAATTCAACAAACAATTCCTCATCTGATGGGGGAAATCCACCCAATGAAGACCATTAATTCCTAAGGGATGAGGATTGATCCACATGGATGTCGATGGACTCCCACCTATTCCAATTGGCTTGTTTTGGTAGGTTTCCATTTTATCAGTTTTTTCCTAGTTTTTGGGTCCTTGACTTCTGGGGCCGTTTTGAGGCCATAAACAACATTTTTAGGGCTCGCCATAGTCAACCTATCGATAAATTCAAATTTTGATGAAAACATGTGTATTCCTTGGATATACCTTTCCAATAGGCTATCATGCACCTAAAACAAAGATCGTATGCAAAAGTTACGACCACGAGAAGTTGATATACTAACTTACCCAAACAAGGTGTACATGACTTTTGGCACTTCATCTCCTATGGTTAGGTTTTTGGATGTCTAGGGTTTTTGACATTCTTTTTTATTATAAAAATTCCTTCACAGCCTCATTGTAATCATCTTATTGTGAATGAGTGCATCTGTCCCATCTCTTCTCAGAGATAAGCCACCACCATTCTAGCAAGCTTGTTTTCCATTGCATTTTATAGTTTCATCTCATTTCCTTATTGAATAGAAACCAATTTTATTGTATATTTGTTATTATTTTTTAAGCATCTTTTGATAATAATATGTATTCATTTCATTCTTCTCATAAAATTCGTATCAATTACCTTTCCTTTCCATGCCATGCCTTGCCTTGGCATGCGATGCTATGGATGGCCTTGCATTACCTTGGCTTTCCATTGCATTCCATGCCATGTGTTTCCTTAGCATGTCATGTCATTCCATTCCTTTCATTTCCTTTTAATTCCATGCCATGCCTTACATTTTGTTGCCTTTCCATGTAATGTCATGCCTTTCCATGCCATGGCATTCCTTGCAATGTTATGCCTTGTCTTTCCATTCCATTCCATGCATTTTCTTGCCTTGCCATGCCATACCATTTCAAGCCATTCCTTTCCATGCAATGCCATTCCATACCTTTCCTTGCCTTGCCTTTCCAAGCCATGCCTTTCCTTTCCATTCCATGCCATGCCATTCCTTTCAATGTCTTTGCTTGCAATTCCATGCCTTGCCTTGCCATTCCATGTATTGCATTTCCATACCTTTTCATGCAGTGTCGTTCCTTTCCATCCAATTCCATGTCTTTCCATGCGATGCCTTACCTTTCCATTCCATGCCATGTCATTCCTTTCATAGTATTTCCTTGGCATGTCATGTCGTTCCTTGCATTTCCTTGCCTTGTTATGACATGCCATTCCTTTCCATATGATGTCTTTCATTTCCTTGTCTTGTGATTCCATGCCATTCCTTTCCATACCATGCCTTGAATTTCCTTTCCATGATATGCCTTGCAATTCCTTGTCCTTCCCTACCTTGCCATGCCATTCATTACCATTCCATGCATTGTCATTCCATGTATTTCCTTGTCCAACCTTACAAGTTGTTAAATTATCTAACATATGTAATAAAAATTGAGCAAAACCATTGTCTCGAGGATCCTGCAACAAACACTTTGCATGAAAAAAAATGACAGCAGAGGGGCCCCACTAGCTGAAGCTTTGTGCTCTGGATCCAATGCAACCAATGATTTATCCATATGAGTCTAGGTTTGAGTTTTATAACGAGTTGCAACTCGCTTCCTCAAGGAATTTAGGGACTTGTTGGCAACTTGGTCTGATAGCATAAAATCCAAAACTAGCATCATAACATAGTTCTGTGAGATACAAAATATTTTTTGGACAAGGCCTATGCAACAATGCTACCCACAATGACTCAACATAATGTTCTTCAAAATAAACCTTATCAAAATTTTCACTATGCCTCAGTGAAAAAAACCCTAGTTGTGAAGATCCTACAACAAACACTTTTTCTGTCAACAAAATAACAACATAGAGGATCCACTGGCTAAAACCCGGTGACCTGGATCCAATTCAATTAAGGGTTCATCCATCCCAGTATCATTTTGAGTTTTATCACAAGTTGAAACTCCCCTTTTCAAGACATTCATGGACATGTTGGAAATTTTGTTTGAGGGAATAAAATCCAAACCAAGAAGCATAAAGGATTTTTGTAAGATCGTGCATGTCTATTTCATCAAGGCCCATGCAACCATGCTATCCACAATCACCTAGCACAATGTTCTTGAAAATTGGCCTCTTGTTCAAATTTTTCACTATGTCTCATTGATAAAAACTCTAGTCTTAGAGATCCTCCAACAAACACTTTTCCGAAAAAATAAATGACATCGGAGGGGACCCAATAAATGAAATATAATACCCTATATACAATGTAACCGATAGTTCATCCATATGAGTCTTGATTTCAGTTTTATCATGAGTTGCAACTCACCTCCTCAAGCCATTGAAGGACATATTGGAAATTTGTTCAATGGACATAAAATATAAACCGAGCAACGTAACAGAGTTCCATAAGCTCTCGCACATCTATTTGGTCAAGTCCTACATGACCATGCTACCCACAATCACCTAACATGTATGATTGAAAGTTCACCCATTCTTCATAATTTACACTATGCCTCCTTGAGAAAAACCCTAGTGCCGAATATCCTCCTATTATTACTTTGTAAATTCACAGAGGTTCTCAGAGTAGAAGAAATTTACAAGAGGTAAATTTATCCAACCACTTCGAAACTGGAATCTAGCCCTACCAGTTTTAGAGAGGGATCTTTCTGTATGATTTAGCTATGTTTTAACTTTAAGATATTAGGCTAGTTAAACGAAATAAGATTGAAAAGGTTTGTTTTTATTTTTGTTAAGTTGGTTGTAAAGAGTTTATGGTTCCATTGGGCTATGGGGTCCGTATTATAAAGATAGAAATCTAAACAGAAAATAAATATTCTTTTCACAGGGCAAGATGATGCATTCAATGGATTCTTTAGCAGTAAAGTGATGAATGGTATAAAATATGAGAATGTAAATGATGGGGGAATGAAGGGTGAAGGTAGTTTTGAGCAAATAGATACCTTTTGGGTGCGAGAGACAGCTCAATAGCCTAACAGTTAAGTTAGCTTATAATAAATTGCCAACGGGTCATTTGGAGCGTGAGATGGCAGGTGACAATGAATGACAAATACGACTGAGTGACGTGGAGGGATTTGATTGGGACTTTGACCAAGGTAAAGGGAATTGTAACAGGGTGAAAGGATTGACAGAGTAATGAGATGTGATCTTTAGGGAAGAATGTGGAAAATGATGTCATGGGGTGACAGGGTATGTCAGACCGTGGGAGGAGGTGGGAGTCTGAACCAATGGATTCCTGCCACGTAGAGGAAAAGGGGCCCGCCAGAAAAAAATCCATTCCAGACCCCCCCTCTGTTANTGATCAAAGCATTGATGCCTTGACCATTTAGATGTGTGCCTTCGTTATCTCCGATTTCGAAACTCCCCCCACCATTAAAGGTAGAGCAGTCTGGGGGGTCCGAAAAATCTTGTGAATCGTAGATCTGAGCATTGGCCTCTCAGTCATTCATCTGTGTGATATTTTTAATCTGTGAGCATGAAATCATATCTGTTTCAAAAACTTAGGATAAGTTTGTATTCTGTGGGTTTTCCCAAGCTTTCCCTGTTTTTATCACCATGGGGGTTAGACATCAAACCTTTAATCCTCAAAGATATGGTTCAACATTGATCATCATGCTTGTTTTATTAAGATAAAGAAAACTACCCTATGCTCTAACCTAATTACCTATGACATCTAGCCCAGATTAAATTGTTGGACTAAGAAATTACTCTATCCTAGGGTTATTTGACCAAGATTAGGCAGTTTGGTCAAATTTGTTCACTAGCTAACCTAAATSACTTGGCTAAGATTAAACAGTTTAGCCAAGCTTATTCACTACTCCTATCAACATCAATTTAAAAGGACTTGGCCATGCTTGAACTGTATGGACTAAATAATTGTTATTGCATGGGGCTCTATTGAATTTCTTTTATGCCCTCTTTTATTCTTTTTCTTTCTTTTCTTTTTCTTTTCTTTTTCATTTCTTTTTCTTTTTCTTTTCTTTTCCTCAAATTATTTGCAGAATGGTAAATCATTTGACAAACAAAAACACTAAAGAGATAACATTTCAGTCACCAGTTGATCCTATAAATTATAGGGTTATACCAGGGGCTCCACCTGGGGATGGTACTCTCCTTGTGAAGTGCCAAGAGTCATATTTCCTGATGTTCTGAAAAACTTTCTCTATAGTTGCCTTTGTTGCTTGATTGGTTTTATTTTTGAAAATTGGAAGACAATATTCAGTGGCTTAAGGCCTTTTCTGTGGGATTCAACCATTTGATCAAAGTTATTTACTCAAAAAATTGAAATCAAAATGAAATGGTTTTTACAATGGAAAGGTGTGACTGAAAGTCCCTACCTAGGAGGTGAATAGTGCTTCAACATTTTGCCATTTACAGGTCCTCTTGGCAGATTGGTTTGATCACTGTTGTTGATAAAGAAGGCATTATTTCCTCTGAACAATTGAATTATGAAAGGTCTCTTCCATAAACTATCGAATTTACCATACTTACCCTTATCTTCATTTCGGGCATCCCATCTCAGAACCAAATTTCCTATCTCAAAGTCATCTTCTTTAGTTCTTTGTCAAAGATCTTTTTAATGCTCTTTTGAAAAACTTGAGTTTTGTTGTATACTTCTTCTTTGGAGTGCTGCAAGTGGATCATCTGGTTTATCCTTCTTTGGGAGTCATTCGGCTCGGCTTGCATCTCTTGCAGCAATTTCATGACAGGAACCCCTAAGGAAGTGGGAAAGACTGCTTCAGTGCCATAAACCAACTGATATGGTGACATACCAATTGACCCATTGGTGGTCAGTCTGTTGGCCCATAGTGCGAAAACCAGCTTGTTATGCTAGGACTTTTTGTTTTCTTGCAACGTCGTCTTAATAATGTTCACTAGGGTTTTATTGGATGACTTTGCCAACCCATTTCCTTGAGGATAATAAGTTTTGGAATGTCCCAAACCAATATGATACTGGTTGCAAAAATATATGATCTTCTTAGATCGGAAAGCAGTTGCATTGTCAGTTATAATATTTGTAGGACACCCAAAATGAGACAAGATATTATTTTCTAGAAATTTAACAATGATAGAATCAGTAGCTTGCCTGCTTGGTACAACTTCAATCCATTTTGTGAAATATTCCATAGTAGTAAGAATCCACCTTTTCTGGCCTGAAGAGGGAGGATGTAGTTCTCTGATATAGTCTAATCCCCATTGTTGGAAAGGAGCTTCAATAGAGATTGGTTTCAGGGGGGAAGGAAGAAGCTTATTTTTTCCCTCAAACACCTAGAATTTATGACATGAAGTCACTTTTTGATGCAAATCAACGAATAGAGTTGGCCAATAGAACCCATCTCTGAGAATTTTATTAGCTGTGGTCTTCCAAATCAGATGACCACCATAGTCTCCTACATGAAAATCTTGCAATACTTTGTCAGCTTCATCCTTTAACAGATAATTTAACAAAATACCTCCAGGATCCTTCCAATATAGATTGCCTTCCAGAATGAAAAATTTTAATGCTCTCAATTTAAAAAACCTAGCTTTATTTTTTGTCACACTAGGGGGAGCTTGTAAGTTATGAAAAACAAATATCAGGTCTACGTACCATGGACAGTTCAGAAATACCTCTTTCATGCTTGGAGTTGCCTGCTCTCCCTATTCATCTACTGCAGCTAAGAAATTAATATCAAGAGCATGGAAATTAGACTCAGCCATTAACTTCACCATACCTTGACCTTTAATCAGTTTAGTAGGCTTAATCTCTATGTCATACTCCAGAATGATAGCAATCCATTTTCCTCTTTGGCCATCTGGAATGTCCTGGGTTAAAATTTCTTTTACTACTATGTTCAGAACATATGCGATGGTGCGGGAATGGAGAATATATACTCTAAAATCCTTTATGGATTTTACCAGGGAAAAAGCTTGTTTCTCCATTATTTTATAATTCAAAGAAGCATCTCTTAAATATTTACTGAAAAAGGCTATTGGTTGTTCACACCCTTCATTGTTTTTCTGTAGTAATACTGCTGCAATGGTATGTTCACAAGTGAAAGAAAAAGGGTAAAAATCCTTGGTGAAGTCAGAACTAATCAAGACTAGAGCTTGTGTGAGTGCATGTTTAACTTGTTCAAAAGACTGTTTGGATTCAGAGTCCCATTTTATTTTTGTGTCCTTTTTTAACATGTTGGTGATGTTCCTGAGCAGCTTAGCCAGGTTGGGTATGAATCATCTCAGAAAGTTTGTTTTTCCGATGAAAGATTGTAACTCTTTAATATTCCTTGGGTGTTCCAGTTTCTGATCGACTTCTATTCTCCTTGGATCTATATTAATACCATCCTTAGATATTATGTGCCCAACAGTTTACATTCCTGTAATCTGAAGAGGCTTTTCTTAAGATTCAGAGAAATCCCAAATTTTCTGCATTTCTCAAACACTCATCTGAGATGTCTTAAGTGCTCATCATCGGATTGGGAATAAACAATTACGTTGTCCAAATAAATGACAATAAATTTTCCATGTTCTTCTACAAAAGCGATGTCCATCACTCTTTGCAAAGTGGCCCCAACGTTCATCAACCCGAAAGGCATTTTCACGTACATGAAAGTACCCCAAGGTGTCATGAAGGTTGTTTTCTCTTGGTCATCTGGGTGAATGAGAACCTGGTTATATCTTGAGAAACTATCCAGTAAAGAGATTCAATTGGATCGAATTACCTTTTGTAAAATGTGTTCCATTTTTGGAAATGGGTAGTTGTCTTTTAGAGAAACCTTATTCAGGTTTCAGAAATCAATACAAAGCTTGATTTCCCCAGATTTCTTTCAGGTTGGGACTAGATTTGAAACCCATTTGGGAAATTGTAATGGAACTATGATTTTAGCATCATACATATTTTTTATTTCCTTTTCTATCAAGGGAAGTAACTTGGGATTGATTCTCCTAAGTTTCTGTCTGAAAGGTTTTTGATATCTTTTATCAGGATCCTATGTTGTATGATGCTTTTTTCATAAGACTTCAAATCTTTCTAACCCCAAGCAAACACGTCTGAATATTCCCTGAAAAGTTCAATGTATTTGAGTTTCTGCTCAGGGGATAAGGATTTGGAAAGTTTTACTATCATGGGTTTCTCTTCTGGCCCTATGTTAACGTCTTCAACCTCTTTCCCACTGGCTTCAATTTTAAGTTTTTTAGCTACATAATTAAAATCACATAAGTCTTCTAACAGAACTAAACCCCTAGGTAGAACATTACTCTTTAAATGAAAAACATCAGACTCTATCTCATCTTCACCTAACTCTTTTGAATCTACTTTATTTACATTGTCATTTCCAAAATTGGATTTATTTACATTTTCATCATCATTTTCTAAGTCTATATTTGAACACTCGAAATCATTTTTACATTGTAGAAAATCTTCAATTTGGTCATCGTTCCCAAATACCTGCCAGTATCTGATGTTGTCTGGGATAGTCGGTCTGCACTTCACCTCCACCGTGTATGGGCGAGTTGAACAAAAGGGTATCTTTCATGTAGTTGTTGACGTAGCTAACCCATATGCTAAAATATTCGGTCCCCTGGGCATCACCTGCCAATTAGCTTCAGTGAAACATTTAAGGGAATCCAAAAAAACATTCCTATAAGCTCTAAGGAGGGGATGTTTTGCTGCGTACTCACATTTAATTTGTTTGATAATTAATTCAGAATTGCCTCTTACCATGATTTGTTTGGTACTAACCTTCTTTAGTAGTTTCAGACCGAGCATCAAAGCTTTGTACTCGGCTATGTTGTTAGTACACTGAAAAATCAATTTGTAAGAATGGTTTTCCGAATACCTAGATTTGTGATTGTGCAACCAAACTCCTGATCTAGCCCCTTCTTTGCTTATATCTCCATCGAAATCCATGCTCCAGAAATTTGCTGGTAATTCTTCACTTATCACATTTTTCTTTCTTCCTGCCTCAGTGATTTCTTGGCCTTATTTCGAATCAAATGTATCTTCTTCCAGCTGAGCGATTTCTTCTCCCATATCACTGTTGTTATATAGGATGAAGGAATCTAGGTCAGAATGTGTAGAGAATAGAGGATAGTTATGTGGATTTTCTTAGCTACTGACCATATATTTCATCAGCATCTCTCTGTACAGTTTTCTTTGTTGCCCGAATACTGGGATGGTGGCATACGACATATCCAACTACAAAGTATGTTTCAACTTGCCCCCCCAAGACCTGGACAACAACATACCATATTTCGGGGGAATGTCTACGACCACAACATCCATAACCATACCTTTTTCCAGAATCTGAACTAGAGTGATACATAAGTCCTTGATCAATCCGATACATCTAACTTTGCTGGAGTCAAAAGAGTGTAAGTCCTTGTAAGGTCTGGTGACCTCAAGTCCCAGTTTTTCCATCACTGCTTTAGGCATCAGGTTATGTGATGCACCCAAATCTAACATAGCATTATGCAGAATCAGGTCGTGTATATTAAGGTTGATGTAAAAAGGAGCAACATCACCATTGTCAGTCTGACCATCAACTTCAGGGCCAAACAGGTGTTCATGTTGATCATCAGTGAGATTTACCATGTCTGAATGATTCGTCGATCCAACGGTTAAGGCCTGCATGCCTATATCATGTTCAATGCTCAGTGCTTTGATCACCTGCGATTAGTAAGCATCCTTACTCATCAACTCAGAAAGGGGAATGGGAATTTTCACTTTGGCTAATTCCCGTTCGAGACTGAAAGGAGTAGGTTCTCTCCTTTGGCTCAACAATTATGATTTGTCCACCATAGTCTTCTAGGCAGAAGTATTTGGTGGGTTGGTTGATGAAACCTCAATCTGCGTTGATCTTTGTAAAATGGTAAGGTTTCTTTTTTCTGGAGCCTCAAGATTACCTTTCTCAGGGACCTTCTTGGTAGAAGGCTTAGGGGCTTTCTTGGTTTCAACTGTTTTCTTAGTTTCAGTTACTTTTTGGGGGAATTTTCATCTGTATTTTTACTTCGTAGATTGTATTGCCCGTGTACCTCCATAATGAAATTTTCAAATGCCTGTTGTTTAGTCTCTTCAGCCTCTTCACTCACCTATGTTTGAGAAAGAAGGAAAAGCTCTTGCTCTTCCTGAGTGAGGAAAATGGCTTCGTTATCATGAATGCCCATGAGGTTTATGTGTGTGTCCTCTAATTCTTCGATTATCTCCTCACCTTAATCGGAATAATTTTCCTATAGAGGTGGTATGATATGTTGATCATGACCCCTCTGTTCTCTTTGATCCCTAAGATCTCTTTGCCTGATTTGAGGAGGACTTCTTCTAAAGTTAGGATTCTGAATTTGAGGAGCTGGTTGGTTTTCTCTAGGAGGGTTTCTTTTGGATACAGTGAGTCTCTCCATCATCCTTTCCATTTATCTAGCTAAGGAATTAAATTTGGAATCAGAAGAAGATGTGGAAGGTTCCTCTTTAATTGTGACTCTCCTCTCCGTCCTTTACCGTTCCCTTTTAGCCAATAGGTTGGCCTCTACACTTATTGCGCTTTTATGCATGTCTTCCAAGGTGGTGGAGTTTCTTTCTCTTAATTGATAAGACATATCAACGTCGAAACTGTCGGGGAATCTTATCAACGCCAAACCTTGTGGAGGTTTAATATCGGCTGGAATCACATTGTACAAATTGTTGAAGAGGGTGGAGTAGTCTTGTACTGTCTCACCTTGATTCCTTCTGATGTTTTCGTATTCTAACAAGATCTGGAGAGGATTTTTCTTTACCTCCCATATATCTAGAAAACTTCTTTGAAATGTTGTAAGGTCAAGCACTGAGGTATCATGTAAGCCTTTGTACCATTTCTTAACATCACCAGTCAAACTCTGTGCAAATAGTCTCATTTGAACATCAACTTCATCTACTTCTTGTAGGTCAAAATAGTCATTCATTTTATCAATGTGTTGTTGTGTGTTCAAGGGTCCTGTACCATCGAACTGTGAAAATCTCGTTTGATAATATTGGGGCATAGAGTGTAGAGGTGTGGCCAACACCAAGGGAGCATATATGGCTGCCATGATAGGTGGAGGAGGTGAGACAACAACCTGGATGATAGGTTGAGCGATGGCAGGAAATGAGGGGGATGAGGGACTAGCTGGCACAAAGTGAATGATTTGAGGTTTTACAGTGGGAGATAGTACTTCATGGGTGCGGGGTTGCAGGACGGCTGGATGTAAAATGGTTTCAGTCACAAAGCTATCAGATTTCATTCTAAACAGGCTTTGTTCAAAGATTGTGTTGAAGTCAAGATCTTGTAGGGAAACAAGTTCCTCTAGAAGAGAAGCGGGCAATGACTCCCTGAACCTTCTGCAATGGTATTCTTTCTGAGTAACTATTCTGGATTATCAGTTGATATTGCAAGTTCTAGGTCTAGGTGGGATTGATTATAAGCTTTTTTAGGAGAAAGATTTATTTTTTTTAATTTATATATATATATTTTTTAGTTTTATGAGTCCGAAATTAATATGTACAAGCTTTTAACAACCTCTAAACATTATTTCTTTCTCAAATTTACAATTTGTTTCAGAAACAAAGTTTTCTTTTGAGAAAAAAAAAATGTGGGGTTGAAAGTTTGTTTAGTTCCCCAGTGTGGTCGCCACTATGTTATCGCTCTGTAAATTCCTAGAGTTTGTCAGAGTATAAGAAATTTACAAGAGGTAACTTTATCCAACCACTTCGAAATTGGAATCTAGCCCTACCATTTCTAGAGAGGGATCTCTCTATATCATTTACCTATGCTTTAACTTTAATATATTAGGCTAGTTAAATGAAATAAGATTGAAAAGGTTTGTTGTTTTTTTTGTTAATTTGGCTAAAATGAGTTTATGCTTCCATTGGGCTATGGGGTCTGTATTATAAAGATAGAAATCTAAATAGAAAATAAAGATTCTTTTCACAGGGAAAGATAATCCATTCAATGGATTCTTTAGTAGTAAAGTGATGAATGGAAGAAAATAAGAGAATATCAATTAAAGAAAAGAAGCATTTAAGAATTTCTTCACTATAATATCAGAAAGACAAACATAAAGATCTTTCAAAGCCAAAACAGGGCATACAAAGATAAATATTGCAACATGCGTTACTTTTAAAAGATTATATTAGAAAACAATATGACAACTGAGTGAGTATAACATTTAACATAGAAAACAAAACATCACCAATGAATAACACACGCGAATCTTTTGAAACGTCTCTTTGTATTATTGGAAGATCTCTTGATAAAAATTATAGTCCTTTTAGCTTGCAGGGCATAAAGATCAACCCTCAGTACTTCAAAGTTTGAAGTAATTATAATCAAAATTAAATACGATCCTTTCATTAAAGATCAGGATGTGGCAAATCTAAATTTACCTAACTAACTTAACAAGATACAAAAATTTAGGAAACTATTTGATGATGTGTTGAAACTTCATGTTGATTTATGTGGTGAACTATTGGTGAGGCCTCTACACGACCTCGTTTGAATGGGTAGCTAACTAGGTTTGGACACCTCATCACCTAATCAATTAGATTGAATAACTCTTCCCATTGAAGGTTGTTGGGAATGTTGGCTTTGAGAAATATTCAGTATACTTCATCCATCTCCGTATATTTGGAAAAAGTTGGATTGATGATGAAAATGTACTAGATCTCGTGATGTATACCGATGTCTGACTGGAGAACTTCTAAAAACACCTTTCCCTGTGATACTACCCTATATTCTTGAGAACTTCGAACTATCTTTATCCACAGTGGCTATCTTCTTTTTATAATTAGACAATGTCATTAACTTGTCATTTATGACCCTTAAACCAGGGAGGCCTTTCTTCTGCAGAGCTTCAATTTTGTTGAAAAACCTTTGCACTCCTATGTCCATAGCCTGAACCTTTTCCTCCAGTTGTATCATCAATCCTCTCTTGGTCAGGACCCTCTTGACCTCGAGGATGGTTTTTTTCCTATCTTCAATTTTCAACTCCTCTAACTCTTCTTTGGTTTTTTAATTCAACAATTTAATGATCTCAGTGGCTTCTGTGGGCATCTCTCCCAATTCTCCTCTTATCTTTTCAATCGCTTGCTTGCCTCTTTACACCAGTTCATTCTGCTCAAACATGTTTTGTACCATAGGCCATATTTCATTTATGGATTTGGTCATATCCATATTTCATTTAGTGTTTTGCCTACCACTAGTTTCTTTTGAAGCTGTTGCAATTCCTGTTTGAGCTTGCCTGATGTCTGTTTCTCCTTAGAGTAGATGGATTTGTAAGAAGACTTGAGTTCCTGAAGGTTCTCAACCTCCTTTTTAAGTCTACTAATCTTTGACTCTTGCAAATTCATCTCTTCCATGGATTTTTCTAGTTCTACTGTCTTCTCCAAAGATGTTAGTGGAGTTGCTGAGGGAATTTCTACTACAGATGTTGTGCTTACTCCTATGAGTGGAACTACGCTAAATGGAATGACCTCCATGGGCTTTGATTGTTCCTTCTCTTTCAATTGTTTTTCCAATTCTTCTTCCATCTCCTTCAACTGTTCATTCTACTCCATTATCAACTTGAGCATCTCATCCTTTTCCCCTTCTGTCTCAGCTATCTCGTTTGCCTCTGAATCTTTTGTTGGTGGCAGTTTCAACTATTTGCTCAGAGATGCTATATCATCATTTTTCTTTTTAATTATCTCCTTGACTGCTTTCACATTCGAGGTATCATAACTAATCTTGATCCAGGTGGATATCGGTGGCCACCCACCTTTTTCGACTGGCTCAAAATAGTTTTCTGGCAATTTTGGCAATTTACTATTTTTAGCAGGTTTTAACTTTCGGGGCCATTTTGAGGGCCTAAATGAAGGTTTTTTGAGATATAGGTTCTCAATGATAGTCGAAGGAATAATTGATCCCCCAAAATGAATCTCCTCGATGATACCTTTCCAACGAGCTATCACACGCCTAAAACGGAGATTGTATGCAAAAGTTACGACCCCGGGAAGTTGATGAACTAACTTACCCAAACGGGGCCCACATGACTTTTGGCGCTTCATCT
>SNQJ01S0069754.1:0-13495 GCA_010110895.2 Picea sitchensis | reverse complement strand
GGCAATTTTGGCAATTTACTATTTTTAGCAGGTTTTAACTTCCGGGGCCATTTTGAGGGCCTAAATGAAGGTTTTTTGAGATCGAGGTTCTCAATGATATCTGAAGGCATGATTTATCCCCCAAAATGAATCTCCTTGACGATACCTTTCCAACGATCTATCACACGCCTAAAACGGAGATCGTATGCAAAAGTTACGACCCCGGGAAGTTGATGAACTAACTTACCCAAATGGGGCCCACATGACTTTTGGCGCTTCATCTCCTAGGGTTAGGTTTTTGTATGTTTATGAATTTTGGAATTCTCGTCTATTGTAAAAAGGCCTCTAAAGCCTCATTGTATTCATCTTCTCACGGATGCGAGTAGCAGCCACATCTCTTCTCAGAGATAAGCTACCAGCACCTAGCTAGTTTATTTCCATTTTGTCTGTAAGCATATTTCAGTCATTTGTTATTAATGAAATGAAGTCTTATTTCCACTGGATCTCTGCATTTATGTGTATTTTTGTATTTCATTGTGTTCCTACATAAATCTGGATCAGATCTTAAGGACTAATTCTTCCAATGTGTTAATTTTGTTATCCTTTGCAAAGGATGATATCTTTTCTAATTTCAATTGTGTCTGGACATTTCTCAGAGATACCTGTAACTTAGAGGCAACAGTAGAAGCATTTGCCAACGTGGAGAAAACCATTTCTCTAGTTTGCCTGTGTAGATCCATTTGATCAGCAGGATGCACATCTTTAGTCTAAAATTCGAATGTTCCCCTTTTGTAATCGGTGATTACTTTCGGGTCTGGCACCTGTGCTTGAAGAAACACCATGTGCATTCTACCCTTCAGTATTGAATGAAGACAACAGTCTGTGTTGTGTAGTTGATTTTTTCTTCCATAACTGAGCTTAAGTATTGTTGTTCAGTGTCTAATTTTTCTTTTTGATCATATCGTACTTCTCAAAAACACTCAATTTTGGTGCTATTTTTCTCAGTTGGTTGACTGGTGGAGTATCTATGGGTTTCTTGGAAAAAACTGTAGAAATGATATGTTTGATGTTTGTGCCAAGAAGTGACTGATCATCCTTCATAGTTGTAGTGGATTGGCTTCCCTTTTCACTAGCCGTGTCAGGTGCATGACTAGTTTTTGGCCTTTTGGTGTGTAATTGGAAATCTTCAAGTGAGACTTCGGTGATGGAAAATGAGGTATCCTTCCTGGGTCTTTTCTCCTTGGGAACCCATGGTGTAGTTGTCTATGAGACAGTGACTGAAGGGTCTTGCTATTCTATTTCAACCAGAGTGTTCGGCTCCCATTTTGTTTGATTTGCGAAATTTTCTATCTCAGGATTAGGTGTATGAATAGATGGAATGTTTTTATTTTTAATCCTCATCTTGAAATTATCCCACATGGGTCATAGTTCCATATGAAGTTGACCTGCAACTTCATTTATTTTAGCAATCTGTCTGCTTCCTCTCCGGCGGCTCGGCTATTGCAGATGAAATATCATATTTTCCCTTTGATTCTAAGTTGCTGCTTCTTTTTCAGAGACACGAAATGTATGTCATCTGAGTTAATCATTTTCCTTATGTACTCCAGAGAAAATATCCTCACTAGTAGGTACTTGGGAAGTTTGTATGGAGCCAACTCCCATCCATAAACTCTTATCTCAGTGTGGTTTTGGTAAAGATACCAATTGCCAGTTTTAGCAAGATCTAAGAGGTGTAAGATCCTCTGAATCTGGTCGTTTATTCTTGTTTTGATTATGCCACTGAGCATGCTCACCACTAGATGGTAAAACTACTCGATAAACTGTTTGAAACTAAATTATATAGAATTTTTCCTAAGTAGTGAGGTCCAAGCTGTTACCGCCTGCAACCTTCCGTCTTTGTCCATATTTTGCATTGAGAAGGAGAATTTGTCCACTTGAAATAAAGTGAACATGTAAGCCAGTATCTAGGATTATCAGAACATGCCCTCTGTGGAGAAATTGGAGAATTGTTCATGAATATTGTCCACGAGGAAAGTGTTGTAGTCGAACTGAGTGGTGGGTCTCTCATCGGTGGAGAAAATGGATAGGAAACCCAATATATGTTCATCCACCCATTAATTAGAAAAATACCCAAGCAGAGCATAGAGAAACAATATGAATTGTTTTCCCTTCACTAAGAATAGGGAGGAAGGATACGGAGGATTTGTCTTGGGGAGCTGAGCGGCCTGTGGGAGAAAAAGCTCGAAAGTCATAGCTCTTTGGGGGAATGATAGTTTATGGTATAGTTCTGTGATGACTTCAACATTGAAAGGGGATCTGGATTTAGCTCTAGGTATCTACATCACCTGATCGATGGCTTCAAGTGTAATAAAAAGCAGATTCTCTCCGGATGAAGATACTACAACTCTCTGGTCAGGAATGTAGTGGGGTTGTCATTTGAGAGTGAATTCTATGAAATGGTTAACCTGGGGGAAAAGATACAAGGGAAGGTTTGATTCCCAGAGTCCAATTTCATCACTCTATTCCAAGAAAGTGTCCTTTAGCCATGACTGTAAATCTACGAAGTCAAATTTGCATCTGGTATCTTTGATTAAATCATCTTTAACGACCAAATGAATCCCGTTGAGATCGACAGGAGGTGAGAGGAAAGGATTTTTCTCAACTTCTGCTTTATTTATTTTTGGCACCATCACTGTCAAAATACCTGCAAGTAAAACAAAAGTTAGTGGGGATGACTATGGCTTTGGACAACTGACTGAAACAGAGAGGAAACAGGGAAAAATACTCTTTGGTGCGGCAACAGGGTATATGAAGGGTGAAGGTAGTTTTGAGCAAACGGCTACTCGTTGGGCACATGAGACAGCTCAATAGGTTAACAGATAGGTTAGCCTGTAATAAATTGTCAAGGGGTCATTTGGAGTGTGAGATGGCAGGTGACAATGAATGACAAATACGACTGAGTGACGTGGAGGGAGTCGATTGGGACTTTGACGATGGTGAAGGGACTTGTAATAAGGTGAAAGGACTGACAGAGTAATAAGATGTGATATTTATGGGAGAACGTAGAAAATGATGTCATGGGGTGACAGGGTAGGTCAGATCGTGGGAGGTGGTGGGAGTATGAACCAATGGATTCCTACCACGTAGAGGAAAAGGGGTCCGATAGAAAACAATCCATTCTGGACCCCCTCCCCTTCGTTAAAAATAGATCAATCGGGGGGGTCTGAAAACTATCATCATTCGTCCATTGACACGCTTTCCTCTGGATCGTAGATCTGTGCGCGGTGTTTAAACAACATTTCATACCCCCCCCATTGTTAAAATCATAATGGTCGAGGGGGTTCAAAATTCAATCTCAGCTGTTGATGAAAGCGCTAGTGCCTCAACCATTCATATGTGTGCCTTTGTTATCTCTGATTCCAGACCCCCCTCCCCCCACCGTTAAAGGTAGAATGGTCGGGGGGGGTTCGAAAAAACTTGTCAATCGTAGATCTGAGCATCGGCCTCTTAGCCATTCATCTATGCGCTATTTTTAATCTGTGAGCCCGAAATCATATATGTTCTGAAAACTTAGGATATGTGTATTATGTGGGATTTCCCAAGCTTTCCCTACTTTTAACACCATGGGGGTTAGACATCAAACCTTTAAACCTCAAAGATATGGTTCAACATCGATCATCATGCTTGTTTTATTAAGATAAAGCAAACTACGCTATGCTCTAACCTAATTACCTATGACATTTAGCCCAGATTAAACTGTTGGACTAAGAAATTACTCTATCCTGGGGTTATTTGACCAAGATTAGGCAGTTTGGTAAAATTTATTCACTAGCTAACCTAAATCACCTGGCTAAGATTAAACAGTTTAGCCAAGCTTATTCACTACTCCTATCAACATCAATTTAAAAGGATTTGGCCATGCTTGAACTGTATGGACCAAATCATTGTTATTGCATGGGGCTCTATTGAATTTATTTTATTCTCTCTTTTATTCTTTTTCTTTCTTTTCTTTTTCTTTTTCTTTTTCATTTCGTTTTCTTTCTCTTTTCTTGTTCATTTATTTTTCTTTTTCTTTTCTTTTCCTCAAATTATTTGTAGAATGGAAAATCATTTGACAAACAAAAACACTAAAGAGATAAAATTTCAGTCACCAGTTGATCCTATAAATTATAGGGTTATAACAATGACTCCACCTGGGGATGGTACTCTCCTTGTCAAGTGCCAAGAATCTTGTTTCCTGATGTTCTGAAAAAATTTCTCCATAGTTTCCTTTGTTGCTTGATTGGTTTTATTTTTGAAAATTGGAAGACAATGTTTAGTGGCTTAGGGCCTTCTCTGTGGGCTTCAACCATCTGATCAAAGTTATTTACTCAAAAACTTGAAAGAAAAATGAAATGTTTTGTACAATGGAAAGGTGTGACTGAAAGTCCCTACTGAGGAGGTGAATAGTACTTCAACATTCTTCCATTTACAGGTCCTCCTGGCAGATTGGTCCCATCATTGTTTTTGAGAAAGAAGGCATTATTAACTCTGAACTCTTGAATTATGAAAGGTCCCTTCCATAAACTATCGAATTTACCATGCTTCCCCTTATCTTCATTTTGGGCATCCCATCTCAGAACCAAATCGCCTAGCTCAAAGTCATCTTCTTTAGTTCTTTTTTCAAAGATATTTTTATTTCTCTCTTGGACAACTTGAGTTTTGTTGTATACTTCTTCTTTGGACTACTGCAAGTGGATCATCTTGGTTATCCTTCTTTGGGATTCATTCAGTTCGGCTTGCATCTCTTGCAGCAATTTCATGATAGGAACTGCTAAGGAAGTGGGAAAGACTACTTCAGTGCCATAAACCAACTGATATGGTGACATAATAATTAACCTATTGGTGGTCATTCTGTTGGCCCACAGTGCGAAAACCATCTTGTTATGCCAAGACTTTTTTTTTTCTTGCAATGCCTTCTTAATAATGTTCACCAAGGTTTTATTGGATGACTCTGCCAGCCCATTTCCCTGAGGATAATAAGTTTTGGAATGTACCAAACCAATATGATACTGGTTGCAAAAATTTATGAGCTTCTTGGATCGGAAAACAACTACATTATTAGTTATAATATTTCTAGGACACCCAAAACGAGACACAATATTATTTTCTAGAAATTTAACAATGACAGAATTAGTAGCTTGCCTGCTTGGTACAACTTCAGTCCATTTTGTGAAATAGTCCATAGCAGTAAGAATCCACCTTTGCTGGCCCGAAGACAGAGAATGTATTTCTCTGATAAGGTCTAATCCCCATTGTTGGAAAGGAGCTTCAATAGATATTGGTTTCAAGGGAAAAGTAAGAAGCTTCTTTTTTCCCTTGAACACATGGAATTTATGACATGAAGTCACTTTCTGATGCACATCAGCGAATATAGTAGCCAATAGAACCCATCTCTCGGAATTTTATTAGTTGTGGTCTTCCAACTCAGATCACCACCACAATATCCTGCATGAGAATCCTGCAATACTTTGTCAGCTTCATCCTTTAACAGACAATTTAACAAAATACCTCTAGGATCCTTCCAATATAGATTGCCTTCCAGAATGAAAAATTTTAATGCTTTCAATTTCAAAAACCTATCTTTATTTTTTGTCAGACCAGGGGGAGCTTGTAAGTTATGCAAAACAAATATCAGGTCTGCATAACATGGAGAGTTCAGAAATACCTCTTTCACACTTGGAGTCGCCTGCTCTCCTTGTTCATCTACTGTATCTAAGAAATTAATATCAAGAGCATGGAAATTAGACTCAGGCATTAACTTCACCAGACCTTGAACTTTAATCATTTTAGTAGGCTTAATCTCTATGTCATACTCCAGAATGATAGAAATCCATTTTCCTCTTCAGCCATCTGGATTCTCCTAGGTTAAAATGTCCTTTACTACTGCATTCAGAACATATGCGATGGATGGTAATGGAGAATATATACTCTAAAATCCTTTATGGATTTTACCAGGGAAAAAGCTTGTTTCTCCATTATTTTATAATTCAAATCAACATATCTTAAAGATTTAATGAAAAAGGATATGGGTTGTTCATACCCTTCGCTATTCTTTTGTAGTAATACTGCTGCAATGGTATGTTCAGAAGCAAGAGAAAAAAGGTAAAAATCCTTGGTGAAGTCAGGACTAATCGAGACTGGAGCCTGTGTGAGTGCATGTTTAACTTGTTCAAAAGACTGTTTGGATTCAGAGTCCCATTTTGTTTTTGTGTCCTTTTTTAACATGTTGGTGATCTTCTTGAGAAGCTCAGCCAGGTTAGGTATGAATCCTCTCAAAAAGTTTATTTTTCCGATGAAAGATTGTAAGTCTTTAATATTACTTGGGTGTTCCATTTTCTAAATGGATTCTATTATGCTGGGATCTATTTTAATACCATCCTTAGATATTATGTGCCCCAACAGTTCACCTTCCTCTAATTCGAAAAGGCTTTTCTTAGGATTCAGAGAAATCCCAAATTTCCTGCATTTCTCAAACACTCATCTGAGATGTCTTAAGTGCTCGTCATCAGATTGGGAATAAACAGTTACATAGTCTAGATAAATGAAAATAAATTTGCCATGTTCTTATACAAAAGAGATGTCCATTTCTCTTTGGAAAGTGGCCCCAACGTTCATCAACCCGAAAGGCATTTTCATGTACATGAAAGTACCCCAAGGTGTCGTGAAGGTTGTTTTCTCTTGGTCATTTGGGTGAACGAGAACCTGGTTATAGCTTGAGAAACCATTCAGTAAGGAGATTCGACTGGATCCAAATACATTTTGTAATATGTGGTCCATTTTTGGTAAAGGGTAGTTGTATTTTAGAGAAACCTTATTCAGGTTTCGGAAATCAATACCAAGCTTGATTTCCCCAGATTTCTTTCGGGTTGGGATAGGGAATCACCTGCAAATCAACTTCAGTGAAACATTTAAGGGCATCCAGAAAAACATTCCTATAAGCTCTAATATGGGGATGTTTTTCTGCATACTCACCTTTAATTTGTTTGATAATTAATTCAGAATCGCCTCTTACCGTGATTTGTTTGGTACCAACCTTCTTTGGTAGCTTCAGATCGAGCATTAAAGATTCATGCTCGGCTATGTTGTTAGTGCATTGAAAATTCAGTTTGTAAGAATGTTTTTCCAAATACCTAGATTTGTGATTGTGCAACCAAACTCCTGCTCCAGCCCCTTCTTTGCTTACACCTCCATCGAAGTCCATGCTCTAGAAATCTACTAGCAATTCTTCACTTATCACATTTTTCTTTCTTTCTGTCTTAGTGATTTCTTGGCCTTCTTTTTAATCAAATGTATCTTCTTCCAGCTGAGCGATTTGTTCTCCCGTATCACCATCATTATATAGGATGAAGGAATCTAGGTCATAATGTGCAGAGTACAAAGGATAGTTATGTGTCTTTTCTTGGCTTCTAACCATATATTTCATCAACATCTCTCTGTACAGTATTCTTTGTTTCTCTAATACTGGGATGGTGGCACACGACATATCCAACTGCAAAGTACCTTTCAACTTGTCCCACCAAGACCTAGACAACAACATACCATATTTCGAGGGAATGTCTGCGACCACAACATCCATAACCATTATTTTTGCCAGAATCTAAACTAGAGTGATACATAAGTCCTTGATCAATCCAATACATCTGACTTTGCTGGAGTCAAAAGAGTGTAAGTCCTTGTAAGCTCTGGTGACCTCGAGTCCCAGTTTTTCCGTCACTGCTTTAGGCATCAGGTTATAGGATGCACCCGAATCTAACATAGCGTTATACAGAATTAGGTTATGTATATTAAGGCTGATTTAAAAAGGAGCGACAACAACATTATCAGTCCGACCATCAACTTCAGGGCCAAACAAGAGTTCAAGTTGATCATTAGTGAGATTTATTGTGTCTGAATGATTCGTCGATCCAATGGTTAAGCCCTTCGTGCCTATATCAGGTTCAATGCTCAGTGCTTTGATCACCTGTGATCAGTAAGCGTCCTTACTCATCAACTCAGAAAGGGGAATGGGAATTTTCACTTTAGCTAATTACCTTTTGAGGCTGAAAGGAGTAGGTGCTCTGCTTTGGCTCAACAATTCTGATTTGACAACCATAGTATTCTAGGTAGAAGTATTTGGTGGGTTGGTTGGTGAAACCTCAGTCTGCGTTGATATTTGTAAAATGGTAAGGTTTCTTTTTGCTGGAGGTTCAACATTACCTTTCTTAGGGAAATTCTTGGTAGAAGGCTCAAGGGCTTTCTTGGTTTCGACTGTTTTCATAGTTTCGGTTACCTTTTTGGGGGAATTTTCGTCTGTATTTTTACTTCACAGATTGTACTGCCTGTGTACCTCCATAATGGAATTTTCAAATGCCTTTTGTTTAGTCTGTTCATCTTCTTCACTCACCTACATTTGAGAAATAAGGAAAAGTTATTGTTCTTCCTGAGTGATGAAAATGGCTTTGTTATCGTGAATGCCCATGAGGTTTATGTGCATGTCCTTTAATTCTTCGACTATATCCTCACCTTCATCGACATAATTTTCCTATAGAGGTGGTATGATCTATTTATTAGGACCCCTCTGTTCTCTTTGAGCCCTATGATCTCTCTGCTTGATTTGAGGAGGATTTCTTCTGAAGTTAGGATTCTGAATTTGAGGAGCTAGTTGGTTTTCTCTAGGAGGGTTTCTTTTGGATACAGTAAGTCTCCCCATAATCCTTTCCATTGATCTAGCTAAGGAATCCAATTTGGAATCGGAAGAAGATATGGAAGGTTCCTCTTTAATTGTGACTCTCCTTTCTGTCCTCTGTCATGCCCTTTTAGCCAACAGGTTGGCCTCTACACTTATTGTGCTTTTCTACATGTCTTCCAGGSTGGTGGAGTTTCTTTCTCTTAATTGATAAGACATATTAGTGTCAAAAACGTCAGGGAATTTTATCAATGCCAAACCTTGTGGAGGTTTAATATTGGCTGGAATCACATTGTACAAATTTTTGAAGCAGGTTTAGTAGTCTCGTACTGTCTCACCTTGATTCCTTCTGATGTTTTCATATTCTAACAAGATCTGGAGAGGATTTTTCTTTACCTCCCATCTGTCCAGAAAACTTCTTTGAAACACTTTAAGGTCGAGAACTGAGGCAACACATAAGCCTTTGTACCATTTATTAACGTCACCGGTCAAACTCTGCACAAATAGTCTCATTTGAACATCAACTTCATCTACTTCCTGCAGATGAAATAGGGTATACAAAGATAAATCCTACAACATGCGTTACTTTTAAAAGATTAGATTAGAAAACAATAAGAAAACTGAGAGAGAAGAACATTTAACATAGAAAAGAAAACATCACCAATGAATAACATGCGAGAATCTTGTGAAACGACTCTTTATATTACTGGAAGATCTCTTGATAAAAATTACAGTCCTTTTAGCTTGTAGGGCGTAAAGATCAACCCTTAGTACTTCAAAGTTTGAAGTATTTATAATCAAAATTACATACGATCCTGTCATTAAAAATCAGGACATGGCAAATCTAAATTTAGCTAACTAACTTAACAAGATACAAAAGTTTAGGAAACTATCTGATGATGTGTTGAAACTTCATGCTAATTTCTGGGGTGAACTATTGGTGAGGCCTCTACATGACCTCGTTTGACTGGGTAGCTGACTAGGTTTGGACACCTCATCACCTGCTCAATCAGATTGCATAACTCTTCCCATCGAAGGTTACTGGGAACACTGACTTTGAGAAATCTTCAGTATACTTCATCCATCTCCATATATTTGGAAAAAGTTGGCTTGATGATGAAAATGTACTGGATCTCATGATGTATGCTGATGTCTGACTAGAAATCTTCTAAAAACGCCTTACCTGTGATACTTCCCTATATTCACGAGAAATTTGAACTGTCTTTAGCCACAGTGGCTAGCTTCTTTTTATAATCAAACAGTGTCATTAACTTCTCATTTATGACCCTTAAACCAGGGAGGCCTTTCTTCTGAAGAGCTTCAATTTTGCTGAAAAACCTTTGCACTCCTATGTCCATAGCCTGAACCTTTTCCTTTAGTTGTATCATCAATCCTCTCTTGGTCAGGACCCTCTTGACATCGAGGATATTTTCTATCCAATCTTCAATTTTCAACTCCTCTAACTCTTCTCTGGTTTTTGAATTCAGTAATTTAATGATCTTAGTGGCTTCTGCGGGCATCTCTCCCAATTCTCCTCTTATCTTTTCAATTGCTTTCTTGATTATTTGCACCAGTTCATTCTGCTCAAACATGATTTTTACCATAGGCCATATTTCATTTATGTATTTGGTGATATCCATCCATACATTTTCCTTGACCTCAACAAGTGTTTTGCCTGCCACTATTTTCTTTTGAAGTTGTTGCAATTCCTGTTTGAACTTGTCTGATGTCTGTTTCTTCTTGGAGTAGTTGGCTTTGTAAGAAGACTTTAGTTCCTAAAGGTTCTCAACCTCCTTTGTAAGTCTACTAATCTTTGACTCTTGCAAATTCATCTCTTCCGTGGATTTTCCTAGTTCTACTGTCTTCTCCAAAGATGTTAGTGGACTTGATGAGGGAATTTCTACTGCAGATGATGTTCTTACTCTTGTGAGTGGAACTGCGCTCAATGGAGTCACCTCCATGGGCTTTGATTGTTCCTTCTCTTTCAATAGTTTTCCCAATTCTGCTTCCATCTCCTTCAACTATGCATTTTGCTCTATGATCAACTTGAGCATCTCATCCTTTTCCCTTTCTATCTCAGCTATCTCTTTGTCCTATGAATATTCTGTTGGTGGTAGTTTCAATTGTTTCCTCAGAGATGTTATATCAACATTATTCTTTTTAAGCATCTCCTCTATTGCTTTCACATTCGAGGGATCATAGCCGATCTTAAGGACCAGTTCTTCCAATGTATTAATTTTGTTATCCTTTGCAAAGGATGATATATTTTCTAATTTCAGCTATGTCTGGACATTGCTCAGAGATACCTGTAACTTAGAGGCAGCAGTAGAAGCATTTTCCAATGTGGAGAAAACCATTTCTCCAGTTTTCCTTTGTAGATCCATTGGATCAGCAGGATGCACATCTTTAGTCTGAAATTCAAATGCTTCCCTTTTATAATCGGTGATTACTTTTGGGTATGGAACCTATTCTTGCAGAAATTCCCTGTGCATTGTACCCTTCTCAGTATCGAATGCAGACAATAGTTTGTGTTGTGCAGTTGATGTTTTCTTCCAGAACAGAGCATAAGTATTGTTGTTCAGTGTCTGATTTTTCTTTTTGATCATATCATACTTCTCAAAAACATTCAATTTTGGTGCTATTTTGCTCAGTTGATTGACTGGTGGAGTATCTATGGGTTTCTTGGAAAAACATGTAGACATGTTCTGTTTACTACTTGTGACAAGAAGTGATTGATCATCCTTCATAGTTGCAGTGGATTGGCTTCCCTTTTCACCAGTCGTGTTAGGTGCATGACTAGTTTTTGGCCTTTTGGTGTGCAATTGGAAATCTTCAAGTGAGACTTCAGTGATGGAAGGTGAGGTATCCTTCCTGGGTCTTTTCTCCTTGGGAACCTGTGGTGTAGTCATCTGTGAGATAGTGAGCGAAGGGTCCTGCTATTCTATTTAGACTAGAGTGTTCAGCTCCCATTCTGTTTGATTCACAAACTTTTCTATCTCAGGCTTGGGTGTATGAACATATGGAATGATTTTATTTTTAATCCTCATCTTTGAAATTATCCCACATGGGTCATAGTCCCATATGAAACTAACCTGCAACTTCATTTCTTTTAGCAATATGTCTGCTTCCTCTCCGGCACCTCAGCTATTGCATATGAAAGATCCTATTTTCTCTTTGATTCTAAGTTGTTGCTTCTTTTTCAGAGACACAAAATGTATGTCATCTGAGTTAATCATTCTCCTTATGTACTTTAGAGAAAATATCCTCATGGTTAGGTACTTGGGAAGTTTTTATGTAGCCAGCTCGCATCCATAAACTCTAATCTCAGTGTGGTTTTGGTAAAGATACCAATTGCTAGTTTCAACAAGATTTGAGAGCTGTAAGATCCTATAAATATCCTCATTTATTCTTGGTTTGGATCTGTCGTTGAGCATGCTCACCACTGGATGGTAAAACTACTCGATAAACTGTTTGAAATTGAATTTGTAGAATTTTTCCTGAGTAGTGAGGTCCAAGTTGTTACTGCCTGTGGCCTTCTATCTTTGTCCATCTTTTGCATTGAGAAGGAGAATTTGTCCACTTGAAAGAAGGTGAAAATGTAAGCCAGTATTGAGGAATACCAGAACATGCCCTCTGTGGAGAAATTCGAGAATTGTTCATGAATATTATCTACAAGGAAAGTGTTGTAGTCGAACTGTGTGGTGGGTCTCTCATCAGTGGAGAAAATTGACATGAAACCCAATATGGGTTCATCCACCCATTGATCTGAAAAATACCCCAACAGAGCATAGAGCGATGATATGCCCTGGTTTCCCTTCACTGAGAATAGGGAGGAAGGATACGGGGGATTTTTCTTGGGGAGCTGAGCGGCCTGTGGGAGAAAAATCTCGAAAATATGAGCTCTTTGGGGGAATGATAGTTTTTGGTATAGTTTTGTTATGACTTCAAGGTTGAAAGGGGATGCGGATTCAGCTCTGGGTATCTGCATCATCTGATCAATGGCTTCAGGTTTAATAAAAAAAATATTCTCTCTGGATGAAGATACTATGACTCTCTGGTTGGGAATGTAGTGGGCTTGAAATTTGAGGCCGAATTTGAGGAAATGGTGAACCTAGGGGAAAATAAATAGGGGAAGGTTTGATTCCTAGAGTCCAATTTCATCACTTTGGTCCAACAAAATGTCCTTTAGCCATGGCTGTAAATCTGCGAAGTCGAATTTTCATTTGTTATCTACGATTAAATGATCTCTATCAGCCAAATGAATCCTATCAAGATCGACAGGAGGCGGGAGGAAAGGATTTTTCTTGGCTTATTCTTTCTTTAATTTTGATGCCATCAGTATCGAAATACTTGCAAGTAAAACAAAAAGTTAACGGGGACGACTGTGGCTTTGGACAACTGACTGAAATGGAGAGGAAATGGGGAAAAATACTCTCTAGTGTGGCAATAGGGTAAATTATGGGGGAATGAAGGGTGAAGGTAGTTTTTAGAAAACAGATACCTGTTGGGTGTGGGAGATAGCTCAGTAAGTCAACTGATAGGTTAGCCTATAATAAATTGCCAACAGGTCATTTGGAGCCTGAGATGGCAGGTGACAATGAATGACAAATACAACTGAGTGACATGGAGGGATGATCTAGGTGGATATCGGGGGCCACCCACCTTTTCCAAATGGCTCAAAACAGTTTTCTGGCCATTTTGGCAATTTACTATTTTTAGCAGGTTTTAACTTCTGGGGCCATTTTGAGGGCCTAAATGAAGGTTTTTCGAGATAAATATTCTTAATGATAGCTAAAGGAATAATTGAGC
>SNQJ01S0069753.1:85745-96850 GCA_010110895.2 Picea sitchensis | reverse complement strand
TCCTAAGATTTGCACACTTTCCTCCCAACCTTGGGAGAATTACAAGTTCTCAATGGCCTCGACCTTTGTCTTCCTTCTCCTCTGCGAACTCCTGTATCTTGATCTTTGCTGCGCGCGTTCTCCTCGACGTTGTTCCTCCTGAGATTTCACTTCCGAATCCTGTTTTTCATCGATGCACACTCTGATCCTTCCATCTTCACTGTTGTACTTGCCATCAATGACAAGCATACACTACCTGTTAAACATTTGCCAACAACTTTGACTTCAAGTCTCCAATGAGAAATTTTGTGTGTGTGTTCAAGTGCTCTTGTGTGTAAGAAGCGATGGTGTAAAAAAATATTTTTAATAAGTTATAGTGCAATACTTTAAGATGTGGACATCGTGTGGTCCATTACAAATCTTAATTAATTTAACCTACTAAATGTGCTTATAAAATACTTTCATAATTCAAAATCCCTAGATCACTAGGATATGGGACATGCAATAACCAAATGGAATATGCACTTGAATTCCAAACCTTAGCAAAGTACCCACATGAAAGATATAAAAAAACATGATGCTATACAATAGTTCATCATATAATAACAATGGATGCAAATCTTGTTGATCTTTTTTAATGTGTCACCTTTTATTTCTAAGTTTACCCATATATAGAACCTTTTCCCCTCTCATTTGTTTTATGTTCCACCATGTTCCTACACACATAAATATTTCACTATACTTAGCCATTTTTCTAACTTATGTGGGATTCTTTACCTTGTGTGGATATTCCCCTTTTCATAACCATTTTCCTGTATCCCACAGAAAACCTTCCTCCCGCACTAGCCATTTCTCGCACAGTTCAACACTTAGTTTATTTCCAAGTTTTCTTGTAGTGAGGAGAGCCTAACCTTAACCTTCTTTCCTACACAATATTCCTCTTCACGTGGATTTCCCTCCACACAAATGGAACCTCCACGCACTTACAATTCCGCACAACTATTGTGCAAGGAGAAATTCACATAGCCTACCTTTCGTACTCTCCATATATCTTACCCCTATACTCCCGCACATCTTTACATTTCCCTCACAACTACCTTCTAAAGGGATTGATATCTCTATCCATACTATATACTTAGTGAAATATCCATCCATATCTTATGCTTTGCATAATGCTCGAGGGTAATTTATGATCTAATAATAGGTTCCAATTCGTGAGGTAAAGGGTGGTGATCCGGGTTGCTGTGGATTAAGTATCTCATTTTCACATTAACCACATGCTTTTTAAAATAAGTTATATTTATGATTTCCCATATTTTTAAGGAAATTTGTATGTGTTGAAGGGACATTTTAGTAAATTCTATTCATGCACTTAGCATTTAAACAACTTGAGCTTTGCAATTCAATGTCATGTATATAAAAGGGCATTGGAAGAATTAGAAGTATGGAAACAATGAGGAAAGAGCCTTTTTATGGAGATATTATTAACTCTCTTTCCTGGCAAGATAACAACTTCCATTGATTGACTGCATATTAGTGGTTTTAGAGTCTAACTCTTGAACAACAGTGGAACAACAAAATATGTATGAATGGACGAATTTTTTCAAAGTCTAACTATTGTTTGCATGCCTGAAGTTTTTGAATTTAGGGAGATGGTTTCTTGGTGTGCCTGCATATTTGATTAAAATATAAGAACAACTCAAGTATTTTTTGAAGGGAAGAACCCTATTCCACTAACTCTGAATATTTTTAAAAGAATGCTTCGAATTCCCACCTCCAACAAAAGTCCCAGGCTTCCCGACATTGACTCCTTTATGGATTCCCGGGGTGGTGCGATGAATTTGTTAAAGGGTTTCATGGTTCCCTCTAGAGAAATGTCAGCTAGCCTTTCATCCATTGACATGACTCTATTGGGGGAGTCGTATTGGTATTTTTCATGGCTATTTGCATGATTAATGGGATGAGAATCCACTTCTCATATTCCTAGGTCATTTTTATATGTATTGCATTTTTCTTTTCTAAAAGAAGCTATGTTCGACTGAGCTGAGGTAATATCAAATGAGATTTCCTTTCAGCTAGCCAATTATTTAAAGACTCGGAGATTCTTCATGATAATGTATCGGGTCTTGGCAATGGCCTATTGTAATGTGGTTAAGGGGTTACCCCTGAGAGGAAATTTAGATTTTGACAATGAACCAATTCAATTTTGGTACCCTGTGATTTGGAAGCATAAGAAACCATTCCATTTTTTACTTATTCAAGATAGATTTCTTAAAGAGTTTAGATATATGTTGACTAGAGAAAAACCAACAAGTATAACTCAAGAGGTAGAGGAGTTTTTCAAAGGAAAAGGAATTTGTGTGTATGAAGAAAACCATGCTTACATTATATTATATGGCTATGATGGAAGCCCCTTTCTTCTTCCCAGATTTACTTGTGATATATATATTGTTGCATATGTTTGTAGATATTACAAAGTGTTGGCCCTTGGTTATGGAATAAAGAAAATATTAAGGAACAAAGAGAAGATTAAGGAAGAAAGGTGAAGTACGAACTGCATGGAAGGCACATTGACTGAGAATGGGTCGAAGTAGTCAAAGAAGAAGAAAGGAAGGAGAGAAGTAAGGGAAAGCAAGCCATTGAACGAGAAGATTGAGGAGGAAATATCAGTAAGGAAGATGGATCGTGGAGAACTCAACAAGAGGAAAAATCTACCAAAGGATTCTTTGGAGCAGCTCATGGGAAAGAAGGAAAGACAGGCTAGCAAAGCCCTGAAAACATGGGTCAAGTTGACCTAGGGTTTTAGACACCTAGGGTTTTGGTATTTAGGGTTTTGACACCTAGGTTTAGGCCTAAGTTTGTCTGAGAATCATTGTAATGTATAAATAAAGGTCTAGAGGACCTGGGATGGGTTTGTTCGGAGTTCGTCATTATGGGTTAAGAGAGTGATTATTGTTGCGTAAGAGAAGTAATGTGTCGAAAGAGAGTCTGTATTGTAAGATTTTTAGTTGGGTGCGAATATCAACCTTGCAACTGGGTGCACAGAGAGGGGAGAGAAGAAGAGAAAGAAAGAGAGATCTGTAAGCTAAGTGCATAGATAGAATTATATGTTTTCATGTTAATATGTCAAGAAACATAGTTCTGTGAACGTAGCCCTAGGGAGAGGGTGAACCATGTATATTTTGTGTCTCTATGGTTGATGATGTGTTATTTGCTTCTATTATTTTGTTATTGCATCATTGTGTTAGATCTAAGATATGATTTGCGCAGTAGGCTTAAGGGAGATAAAGGATAACTAGATTGTTGTGTGTTGTTGTTTCATATCCACTCTGCATTTCCTCTGGTTGTAGACACCTATGTCCTGCAACCGCCTATTGCTACTTCAGGTGAGACTGCATCTGCTTCACAGGTGTTGTCGAAAGGGCCAGTAGTTGGGGATTTTTGGTGCGCTGTTAGATTTGAACCCTGGGTCTGCCCCTGTGCCAACAAATGGTTTCGTTGTAGGGACAATAATCTTCTTGAGGGAATGTCAAGGTGGTTTTCATCAAAGACAGAGATTCAAAAGTGTATAGAAGGACAAGAAAAGGACTTCACTGAATCCTAGAAAAAGAACCCTAATATTAGTACAAAACACTAGTTGGGAAGGTATATCTTTACTGATATACACGAGATTTTATTTGGAGGAGTTCATAAGGAGCTATACGAGTGGTTAGCCAGATTAGCAGATACCCAATTTGAGATTAGATTTGGACCACCTGTGGTTTGGATGTCGGAGCTGATCAAGAAGGTCAAGAGAGTTGATAACGCCGTGTCAAGAGCAGTAGATCATTGGTTTGATAGCACCATTGGAGGGTACATTACCGATTTTTCTATCGATAGAGTAGAGTCATATAACCAAGCAGAGAGGTATTTCTTTAAGGGACTGAGAGGAAAATTTTTACACTTTTTGAAGTTGAAGATCAAGATGCTATTGCATGAAAAGAACATCTTGAAGATACAATAATAGGTTAGATTGAAGAGATAATGTTCAAGAACTCAGATAGCAACAACAACACAAAGATTGGACATACGTACAGTGGGAGAACCTTCAGAGAGGTTCCTCTAGTAAACCCATTTGAGAAGAGCCACAAACCATTGGCACAGGATGAAGGGTTCTACAGTGTTGAAGAAGAAGAGTTATTAAATGAGGAACATTTAGGGTCCGCTAGGGCAGAGGAAGAGAAGACTACAGAACCTCACCAGGAAGAATCAGAAACTTCAGGAACTGCGCCGACTACCGAAGTACTATTACTCCTTTTGTTGTTTTAGCTGTATTAAGTAACCAGAGTAGTCAGAGTTATCAGAGCACTCAGAGAATTGTTACCAGCAGTTGAGTACATACTCAGTCAAGAAACCTAGGAAGATATATGGCAGATGAAATGAGGCTACCTATCTTTAGAGGAGATGGATCTGAAGATCCTGATCAACACTGGTTCTTATGCAAAGCTGTATGGAGCATCAAGCAAGTCAATGACGAAGCTGTTAAGAGAGATAATTTTATTACTACCTTGAGATACCGTGCACTGAGATGGTACATGAAGTTTGTTAAGGGGACTATACAGCCCAAACCGCTAAATGATATCAAGACTGCGTTAAATGCATAATTCAAGAAACCCAAGTCAAAGTCACAGTGCATTACAGAACTGAAAGAAATCAAGAAGAGATTAGATGAACCTATTTGGGAGTTTGATCAGAGGTTTAAAACCTTGACAGGTCGCTTGAGTTTTCAAATTCCAGATGAGCAAAACAATGAATGGTTCATTGCTTCCCTCTTACCACACATCAGATTTCCTCTAATGCAGCAGAAGGTTGCTTCACAGGTTGAGGCATTGGAGATCTCCATGAAACTAGAATAAACCCCTATGGGAGAATCCAACTCAGGTATGAGTCAACTAACTAGCTTATCTCTACAGGTCGAAGATATGAAGAAAGATAAGGGAAAAGATAAAAGAGAAGACATCTGGTGTATCAGATGCAAGTCAGAGGGCCATGACAAGGATCACTGTCCCCTATTTAATGAGCACTTTTCCCTTGGATCTCTGATCCCTTTGAAGAAGGTTACTCTACCCTGGTGCGAGGTATGTAGAAATAGACATCACCCTGGTGAATGCTATTACATGCAAAAATATGTCTAGACACCTACCAATCTTTATTGCACATTCTATAAATCTGTGGGGCATGATGAGAAGGATTTTAGGGCTTATGAACTCTTACATGAAAGGTCAAGACATACATATCGGATTCAAGGAGAGATGCAGCAAGAGGGAAATACTATGTAGTTTAATTCCCCATGAAGAGGAAACTTCAATCCTCGCGGTGGATTCAGAGGAGGCATGGGTCGAGGTCGAGGTCAAATCATCTGTTACAACTGTGCACAGTCAGGTCACTTGGAAAGGGACTGTCAGAACCCTTGTACCACTTGCAGCTAATGTGACTCATTTGAACATGTTATTGAAGACTATCCTGTGTTGTTAGCCAAAATTCAGGAGAGACGAGGAGGAATCTAGAAAGTACAACTAATCTCAGCAGAACCTCACAGAGAGGATCCCAGAGTTGTTGTTATCACTAGAGGAGGCATTGTTACAGGAGAAGACAGAGTGACCCCAGGAAAGAATATAGAAGAATCAAGGGTCTGAAGAGCTATAGAGAAGACACAAATGTTTGATCCAAGGAAAGAAAAGCAGATGTTTGAAGAGGCAAGAAGAGAATCGGGCTTATTCATTAAAGACACAACTAGAAGTGAGAGAATGTGGAATGCCTCTAGAATTCAATCAGTCTGCCTTGCTCGAAGTAGGAAAAGAGGTAAGAAAGTTTATGGAATTCTTATGTACTTTCATTAATTTGATTAGGGATGAAAGAGTTGTACAAGAACTACAAAATTTGATCAGACAATATGATATCGGTAGGGTAGACCCTCTGTTGAGTAAAGCAGTACATCAAGTATCTAGGAAGAGAAGGAAAAACAAGGAACTACACCTGAATACTCAGATTGGGTATTATGACATAGATTATGTGGTCCTCAACTTAGGGTCAAAAGTCAATGTTATGACAAAGCAGACCTGGGCACTCATGGGAATACTTAAGTTGATTTACTCCCCTATCAAGCTCAGGATGGCTAATCAGCAGGCAGTAAGCCCCTTTGGAATACTGGACCATGTCCCTATGGACATCAATGGGGTAAGGATGTTTGCAGACTTCGAGGTGATTGAGATAGTTGACGATAACTGCCCTTATCCTGCACTGTTAGGAATTCATTAGGATTTCAACAATTCCATTGTCGTTGAATTAAAGAAAAGAAGAATGACATTTGAAGGTGATGGCCTTAGGGTCATTACACCTCTTGATCCTGATGAAGGTCGCATATACACATAACCCATCAGAGAAGAAGACCGTGCATACGAGCTAGAGAATATATATAAATTGATACAAAGGCAACAAGATTACATTAATCCTACAATAGATGGGAATTTAAGTTGGCAAAGTGACAGTGCATGCTCATCAGATTCAGAAGAAGCACTAGAGAATTGGCAGCAAAATGCATGAAGTTTTTGTGTGGAGGTATGCTAGATTGACCAGGGAAGTTCCTTGGATTAGCACAGAGGTAAGTAATCTGCCCACATTTGATGGTTTAAACCATTTAGAATCTTTCTTATTGGAATTTGAAGAAATTGTATCATTACAACAGAGGTTGTTGGAAATGGTTGAGGCCTTGAAAGAAATGCCAATGAGATGGTGGCGAACACACAAGAAGAACAACGTGGACTGGGTTCAATGTCGCACTTTGATGACAGTGCGCTTTTCAGACCAAGTTGAAGGGTGCAAAGTTCAATACACGAGTCAGAGTTGTCTGAAGGACCATGTGAGAAGTTGTGAGGAAGCCTAGAGAAACATTCCTCATGATCAGTGGGTGCATTAATTCATTAACACTTTGGACACAATGCCTATTAATTGGTATCTACAAGCAGAACTGCGCCTCACCACTGCAGATTGGTATGGTATGACTCAGAACTTTGTAGCTACATTTTTATTTGAAAGTCAGTACCCCACAGTAGATCAAGCCTTACAAGTTGTAAGACATAAAGTATTTGAGGAGGCACCTAACCTCCCTTTGGAGCAAGAAGAATATGAATGGTCTGCACCTCTTCATAAATTAGAGGGTTGTTACAATATCAATGCTGATGAAAACGATGATCCTAGGAATGTGAACTTCACAGAAACAGAAGGAAAGAGAGACATAGAAGGAACAGGAGTCAAACTACCTTTTATTGGACAACCAATCAAAATAAATAAAGTTAACATTGGAACAGAGAAAGCACCTAAGCTCACAAACGTTGGAGATTACTGGGATGATGCCACTATTGACAAGATCACAGAACTACTGCATGAATATCAAGAACTATTTCCAACCAAGTTCACCAACATGAAGGGAATTAAAGGGCCCATGGAAGAAATGAAGATCCCCTTAAAACCAGATGCAAGGCCAGTCAAGCAGAGACCCTACAGATTGAATCCCAAATATAAGAAAAAAGTCAAGATTGAATTAGACAAAATGTTGTAAGAAGGAATCATAGAACATGTTGAAGAGTCAGAATGGATTAGCCTTATGGTGGTCCAGGATAAGAAGATAGGAGAGATCAAGATCTGTGTAGATCTTAGGAAGCTGAATGATCTCTTCTTGCATGAACCATTCCCTACACCTTTTATAGATGAGGTTCTAGATAATGTGGGAGGACAGGAAGTTTACTCCTTCACAGATGGATTTTCAGGTTATCACCAGATCAGGATTGCCAAGGAAGATCACCATAAGACCACATTTGAAACATAATGGGGTTACTTCTAGTACACAATGATGCCTTTCAGATTGAAGAATTCACCGGCCATCTTCTTCAGGGTGGTGGTCGAAGCATTCAAGGATTTTTTACATAAATTTTTGGAAGCATATTTTGATGATTGGACTATTTTTAGCTTATTGAAAAATCATATTGAATGTTTAAGACTAATGTTGGATAAGTGCAGGGAATGCCAGATTACCCTGAACCTGAAGACGTGTATCTTGTTTTCACCCTTTGGAGTGTTTGTAGGCCATATTGTGTGTAAGCAGGGGTTGTTGGTAGATCCTTCCAAGACTACCATCATTGTTGATCTACCCCCTCCTACTTCAGTTAGACAGCTGCGCACTGTGCTAGGACATACTAGATACTATAGAAAGTTCATCAAGGTCTATGCATAGATAAAAACACCCATGGAAAAGATTTTAAAGAAATATTCTCAGTTTCAATGGTCCGAGGAATGTTAGCAGAGCTTTGACACACTGAAAAAGAAAATGGTCATTGTGCCTATTATGGTTTTCCTATATTGGAGTAAGGAATTCCATGTGCATGTCGATGTGTCATATATTGCATTAGGAGCAGTATTAGCACAACCAGGAGTAGGAGATATTGACCATCCGTTAGCCTTTTCCAACAATAATCTCTCTACAGCGGAGATAAATTACACTACCACTGAGAGAGAAGGTTTAGCCATGGTGTACACATTGCAGAAGTTTCAACACTAATTGTTGGGAGGACATTTTAAGATGTTCACTGATCACTCTACATTGAAATACCTAGTCAAAAAGCCAGTGTTGGGGGGAATAATATGAAGATGGCTACTTTTATTCCAGGAATATGATTTTGAGATTATGGTCAAGCCAGGGAGAATGAACAAGGGACCTGACCACTTGTCTAGTTTAGAACATGGAGAGGAACCTACCAGTTTGGAGGATACACTACCAGATGCACAGTTGCTGGCCATCAGAAAGGCTGATGATCACTTCGCCGAGATCATCCATTTTCTATCAACAGAAATGGCACCTCACGAATATACAATCATTCAGAAGAAACAGTTGGTAGTTCGTGCTGTAGATTTTTCAGTTATAGCTGGACAACTATATAAGATGGGACCTGATGAGATCTTGAGGAGATGTATTATGAAGGCAGAGAGACCACTAATTCTGGAAGAAGCACATAAAGGCATCACAGGAGGACATTATGTAGGAAAAGAAACAACGCAAAAGGTTATTAGAGTTGGCCTCTGGTGGCCCACATTACACAAAGATGCTAAGGAATACTACATAGCCTGTGATGTATGCCAAAGAGTTGGGAAACCTTCCAAAAGAGGTGAGATGTCTTTAGCACCGCATATAACTTTACAGGCATTTGAGAAATGGGAAATTGATTTCGTGGGACCTATCAACCCACCAGGGAAGTGCACAGGAGCTTGATACATCATCACTGTGACATAGTATTTGACCAGATGGGCAGAAGCAAGAGCAGTTAAGGACTGTAGTGAAACTACAACTATGTGATTCATATTTGATGATATCATAACTAGGTTTAGATGTCTGAAGATCCTCATGAGCGATCAAGGTACACACTTTATTAATAAGACCATTGAAGCCTTGACTCACGAATTTGAAGTTCACCATCAGAAGAGCACCCCATACCACCCACAAGTGAATGGTACAGTCGAATATTTCAATAAGATCTTGGAGACAACGTTGAAGAAGATTTGCAGTGTGAACAAGGATGATTGGGATTTGAGAGTACCAACAATGTTATGGGTTTATAGAACCACTTGCAGGAAGCTGACAATGTAGACTCCCTTTAAGTTGGTTTATGGTCTAGAAGCAATGGTACCTATGGAATATTTGGTTCTTAGTCTAAGAATTGCAACATTCACAGATATGGATGACACTGGCGATGTTCAAAATAGGCTTGTGCAGTTGGTAGAACTAGAGGAAGATAGGTTTATTGCAGGATTCCATCAATAGGTACAGAAGGAACGAGAAAATGCCTACCATGACAGACATATCAAGAAGAAATCATTTAAGCAAGGAGATCTAGTATTGGTATATGACAGCAAGTTCATGAAGCATCCAAGGAAGTTCAGGACACATTGGCTTGAGCCATATGAGGTTACCTATGGGAACCGGTTGAAATTGTATTATGACAACCAACTGCCCTGTAACTCTCAGTAAAAGAATAAGAAGAAGGCTCTAGGTACCAGGTGCAGTTGAAACTGGGTAACAAGCACAGAAAAGACAGTGTGCACACAGTGGGGAGGGACAGAGCAGAAAGGACAGGCTACTCCACGCAGTCTGAAGTCGAAGTGAAACAGAAGGTCCAGACTTGCAGTGACTCGGGATGAGTCACAGGTGAGTGTTGGGGGCATGTTGGCCTTTGGTTATGGAAGAAAGCAAAGATTAAGGAAGAAAGAGAAGATTAAGGAAGAAAGGAAAAGTATGAACTGCGCGGAAGGCACATTGACTGAGAATGGGTCGAAGTGGTCAAAGAAGAAGAAAAGAAGGAGAAAATTAAGCGAAAGCGAGCCGTTGAACGATAATATCGAGGAGGATAGATCAACAAGGAATATGGATCGTGAACAACTTAGCAAGAGGAAAAATATAACAACGGATGATTTGGAGGACCTTGTGGGAAATCAGGAAAGACAGGCTGGCAAAGCCCTGAAAACGTGGGTCAGGTTGACCTAGGGTTTTAGACACCTAGGGTTTTGGTATTTAGGGTTTTGACACCTAGGTTTAGGCCTAATTTTGTCTGAGAATCATTGTAATGTATAAATAAAGGTCTAGAGGACCTGGGATGGGTTCGTTTGGAGTTCGTCATTGTGGGTTAAGAGAGTGATTACTGTTGCGTAAGAGAAGTATTGTGTCGAGAGAGACTTTGTATTGTAATATATTTAGCTGGGTGCGAAGATCAACCCTGCAGCTGGGTGCGCAAAGAGGGGAGAGAAGAAGAGAAAGAAAGAGATATCTAAGTGCGCAGATAGAACTGTATGGTTTCATCTTAATATATCAAGAAACGTAGTTCTGTGGATGTAGCCCTAGGGAGAGGGTGAACCACGTATATTTTGTGTCTCTGTGGTTGATGTTGTTTTCTTTGCTTCTGTTATTCTATTATTATGTTAAGGTCCTAACCCACACATAGGTAGATCAATGTATTCAGATGTAATAAAGGTCAATATTAATAAGACCTTTCAATAAAATAGAATAAGGCGGATGTAAGAAGACCTAATAGAAGCTTCCGTTT
>SNQJ01S0069753.1:58399-85735 GCA_010110895.2 Picea sitchensis | reverse complement strand
TTCTAGAAGGATCTTCCTCTAGATGCTTCTTTTTAGTATAAATAGGAGTCGAGGGTATGAGAACCCTAGCTGGGATATTATTGTAATAGAGCGCTGCTCGATTGGAGGTTTCCCCCTCGAAGAGGCCTGTGAACATTGCTATCAGATTCAAAGTGTTATTTCTGTTGCTATTTTGTGAATCATTTCTGTGTATTGTGAAGATTATGCTGGATATTTTACTGTTATTCTGTTATTTCTAGCATTTCGTTTCTGTTCTGCATATTTTATATATCTGGTATCTTGCATATTACATCATTGTGTTAGATCTGAGATATAATTTGCGCAGTAGGCTTAAGGGAGATAAAGAATAACTAGATTGATGTGTGTTGTTGTTTCAGATCCACTCTGCATTTCCTCTAGTTGTAGACACCTGTGTCTTGCAACCCCCTATTGCTACTTCGGGTGAGATTGCATCTGCTTCGTAGGCGTTGCTGAAAGGGCCAATTGTTAGGGTTTGTTGGTGCATTGTTAGAGTTGAACCATGGGTTTGTCCCTGTGCCAACACAAAGCATGATCTATCCTTTTTTATAGAAAGATAAAGAGGCAATTTATCTCATTTCCCTTTACCGTCTCCAATGTAACAATAATAAATGCCTCCCACTTGTTAGAATTTTATGAAATGATAAATGCATTTAATTTGAAGGAACCACAATCTCTCCAAGTTTTTGACCCTGAGGGTCTATTTTCAGAACATTGGGCATATATGATATATAGAAACATTTTCATAATGATTGTTGAAAGAACTAGTGATAACAACCCAAATACCCCAAAGAAAAGAGAAAAACAAACATGCAATGATGATTTGGTCACTGAGGTTAGTTCGAACACTCAACAACAAAACAAAACAAGACAAAGAAGAAAATACACGACCAATGTGCAATCTTCTTCTATTCCCCATTCCCGTAGGAATTCCTCCTTTGCACAAAATAAACAAGAGTCAAATGTTAGTATAGAAGATAATAATAAAGGATGTGTCGAAGGAGACGATGAGGATGACCCATCCCCTGTTAATATTGAAAGCACACATACAATATCTCAATAGAAAAGGAAGAGAAGCTCAAGAAAAAAGATTCACAAAATTTAGGAAGCCCAAGGAATGAAACCGATATCGAAATAGATCACGTTGTTGTACCAGATTGGGTAGCCCTTCAAATTGTTGAAAACTAGCGACTTGCAAAGGAATTGGCCCAAGAAGAGCCAACAATTTTTGAAGTGTAGTCCTTGGCACTGCATAATGTTCAATATAATAAAGAAGAGAAAAATTTGTAGATAGAAAAAGTCCACGTGAAAAATAAGAAAGTAACTAAAAAATGGAAATTCCTCCAAGTACATTGGGGACATAAACAAAGGTAAGGAAATTCTCCAAATTGTTGAGCAGATTTAAATTGCATATCATAGAAAACATTAATAAGTGACTTAATATTATTTCAAAAGCGTGGGAAGCGAGTAAAAGTTTAAGAAATGTTTCACAAAGGATAACCAACTTCAGAGAATATTTGAAAAGGGACTTGAAACATGATGATTTGTTTTTACAAAAATGCTTTAAGTACCTTTATTGCACATGTTTCTAGTTTAAGTGATAATCATATAAATCAACAACAATTGCCTTCAAACCATAGAAAAAAACAATTAAGAGTAGGTTGGTTAGAAAGGATACAAATGTTAAGAGATTCAATCGCCACCTGTATAAAAATTAATGACAAAAGAAGTGAGGCATTCCTAAAATTTCTTGAAATTGTAAAAGACCTTGAAGGTCCACAACTTATAATAGATTCTATGGTTATAATTAAAAAACAATTAGACAAGGAGTTGGGCATGATTAAAGCATCATGGGAAAGCAAGTTCGATAACCTCACTAAATTTCTGGAGGATGAAATTACGCGGTGGCTTGTTACCTTTGCAAATAATAATGAATACCACTTGGCATCAATCAAACATTTGCATTCCAAATGTAAATAAATTGAAGAAGAAATATTGTGTATGAGCTTGAGATTTCTGGAAAACAATGTGTTAGATGTTTTGAAACATCCAACGTTTCGAGTGGACACTCCACCCATCGTCGGGGACAATTGAAGCTCTAAGATGTTATAAGAGAGCGTTGAGGTGAAGTATATAAAGGAAAATAGATGATTGTTGAGGGGTAAAATTGTAGATTAGAATATTGGTGAATTAATGAAAAATTTTGTTAGGTTGTTAGGTTTAAAAATGATAAAAAGGTAATGAGAATATATATTAAGATAATTAAAATCGTGGTGACCTTTAGGAGGAAGGGGGAAATAATATGGAAATATTTCTATATTGAACTCTAGAAGATACATGAAGAAATATTCTCACTCAAGGTTAAAAAATACATCATCGTCCTTCCAATGAAGGAATATATTGAAGAGTGGCTCAAGGAATCATTGGCACAAACAATTAACCCAAAATAACTACCAAGAAGAAGTTATTCCAAGAAGGTTTAGAGAGAGAGAGAGAGGGATAATTTTAAGGATGGAAATTTATATTAAAATGTAGAAACATGGGCTAATCCTACTAGTCCTTAATATGCAAAATGTAAAACGTTTGGCGACATTTTTTTAAAAATATTCAAATTTGTAAGGATTTAATATAGCTTCTATCAGTCCTCGAGGTGTAGGACAGTCGGTGACAGAGTGTGCTGTTAAAGCACTCTGTGATGTTAAAGTCACCGGTTTGAAACTTGCGGGGACAAAAATCCAACTATGTTAAGGGTTGGTGTGGCTCAGGCTGGGTGCGATCCTCAGGTGATTTTGACAGCTTCGATGCCCCTGAGTCACGGTTTCTTAGCCATAGGCTAATCCCGCAGGTCACGGATAAATTAGCAAACAAAAAACAAATATAGCTTCTATTAAATATTGGTGATTTTAAAGGTAAAATAATTTTATTCTATGGAATTTGGGTGAATCGTATTTAGAAAAAATGGAAATTAGCGAATTGTTTTTTGGGAAAAACTATGAAAAATTAGCCCATTTGCGAAATTTAGCCACTAAAATCACTTATGGAGAGAGAGAGAGAGAGAGAGAGAGAGAGAGAGAGAGATCCATCTGCCATTTCTCCACTATTTTGTGAGTGCATCTCTTTTTGAATCATTTACCCTCTTTTATTCCCAGTCTTTGATCATCCAAATTTATTAAGTTTATTTTTATTTTTAAAGTCGATCCATAACTTCATTTCTCCTTGTCTTCCAGGTTACCGATACTATTTTATTTGGTCCACGAGAGCCCCATCCTAGTCCATTTGGATGAATTCATTTCCTTTAATCGTTTAAGTATCATGAACATCGTGTTTTGTGATAGTCAAGCACTTTATTTGAACTTAAACATTTATGAGTAATTATTTTTTATTCTCGCATAAAGTTATTCCAAGAGTTCATAACATTTGTGGTTTCAGAATTTTTATAAAGAAATGAGATCTCGTGTGTGTTTCTCCTATGCATCGCATGATTCTAAATGAATGAAATCATTTAAAACTCTCTGATTTTTGGACCATCAATATTATTTATGTCTGTGAGTCTCCCTTAAATTTTTTTTTTTGTCATTACCTAAAATAATGGATGTGATGGAATGGATGTAGTTGTTTTGTTACTATACATGATATTATTATCTTTTCACTATCATTTAGTTATCATATGTTCAGTTATTTTACCACCTAGTCCACTCACAGGTAATGATGTTATGAATGCATGGATCTATCTTTTGAACAAACATATTGAATATTTGAGTGAGAAAGAGGAGTACCACCTATATAAAAACATAGAGGGAACATTGATAAGTCTTTCAAGAAGACCCTAGGAGGTTGACTCTTGTCCCTAACACGAAAAGAGATCAACAAATCTCTACGTCAATAGGTATAGAAATACAAGACCAAGATCCTATATATTATTAATCAAAATTTTATTTTCTAGTACAAATACAAACTTCAAGTGATATATCAGTTGAAACAAAATTTTATAGCCATTGTTGGAAAACACTATCAACATGATCCCATAGTGTAAATTCATTGTGCACATCATATTCTTGAACCCAAATTAATAAAGATGGTCAATTAACGTTATTCATGGCTTTTTCAACAAACTTAGCAACATTTATTCATACAATGGTAGGTAATAAATGGGGAGGAAATGAACACTGAGACAATATTGTCGCTAAAATAAAGTGTCCTATTAAGGTCACTTAAATCAATTTGTTTTATGGGATACCAACTCTTGTACATTAAATGGTCAACACCTTCCCTGCCACACATAAAGGACACTACACCCTTCGAGGTCATTTTCATGACATGGCCCCACCCCAACCATTGTGTTCATAGCAAAGCCCCTTAAAAACCACTAAACCACATATGATTGTGTCACACTAATAGAATGTGGTAAAGCACTAACTGCCCCTCACAATATGGTAGTAGATGCATGTGGAGGCATTTCAATTTTGTGTTTCACGTCCCATGAATCAACATTTTGAGGCCTTTTGAGGCCTTTTGATTTGGTGTTTCACCTCCATCAATCTCCATTTAGAGGCATTTGCAAATTGCATAGTTTAGTGTAAGTGGAAACTAATTCCTATGTAGAAGAGAACTTTTACATTCAAGATTTTTTAAATCCATGAGATTCTCAACATTTTAAAAGGAAGTTGGAAAACCATGAGAATGAGAAAAAACCAAGAAAACATTTATTATTATTATTGTTTTAATTATTTTTCCAAAGAAATCCCAAGTACTTCCCCATGATCCATGGATGGTAAATGAGTTGACCATTAGCCCTGATTATGGATTCTAACCCAAAGGGGATGAAGAGAGTATGAACCCTTAGTTCATGACCACTTAGCTAACCCTTAGGGATAAAAACCAAACAAACATACCACAATGTGTTTGGATGTGATCCATCTAAAAGCTAGTAACAATTTCCTAAGGTGTTCACACAAAATTTGTTTTTCCTATTAGAAATTTTTAACCGCATAAATTTTAATGGAGTAACAAAATAAAATATCAAAAGATAAAAAGTAAAATAAAAAGTGGCATATTCTCTTGGGTACAAGGTTAAACTCCAATGGGGTGGTATTTGATTTTATGTATGAGATCAAGGTTATGTGCTACTAGAAAGCACACAATCTTAGTGGAGGTAGTCTTAGTGATAACCAGGAGGGATAATGACTTTCTTGCAGATATTATCTAGGTTGAAACTACATTTTGGTTGTGGAGTAAAACCTAAAATTGTTTCTAATTAGCTAACATCTCATCTTCTTGGGACTTAAGATATAAGGTAGCCCAAGAGCTAAAGACATTTGAAAGAGTAAAAATTTATACCTTACTAACCAACAACTAATCATTTCAAATAATGTGGTTTTCCTTGAATAACACTAATAAATTAACTCACATTTATAGATAATAACATTTGTTGACAATTAAATTATGATAAATTTACCATTTTTTTTTTACATATTTTCAAATAAAAAACATTATATTTTTAATAAAAATAATTATTTTTTTAGAAAAAAAAAGTTAACTGCATGCATAAAAAGACAAATGGATTGTACAACTCAATATAAAGAAAATATGTCTATCTTCCCATAACATGACATTTGGCAATAACTGGACCAAATATAATAATGAGGAATTATTTTGAAAAATAACAGCCAACCTGGCCATCTATTTTCAAAGTATGTGGAGCCGTGAGGCACTGTCAAAACCCTGGAAAGTATGTGGAGCCGTGATGCTTCAAGAGAGCAGGCCTTTTTGCAACAGTTGAACTCAAAGAGTTGCTGCAAAAGCTGCCAAGGAATATGGTAGCAACTGTCTATCTTTTGATGAAACCTTAGCAACTTCTCACCGTCTCTGTTGCTTTACAGAGCTCATCCAGTCCAGACTCCTGACCTGGAACGCATCAGATACAAAATAAACCAATGCTATTGGTGGACAACTCCTGTCAGTACGTCCATACCGTCAATACAACACCCATGCTGACGCTTACCGCACGAGCCTTCTTATTGATAAAAAAAAAAAACATCAACAAAATTTCAAAAATATAGATTAATAGTAGATAAATTTGGATTGCACAATATTGAGGGATATTGGGGAAGTACCTTATAAAGTCTGAGTAGGCCTTATGGTTAAGAACATGTGTTTCCTCCAGATATCACAAGTTCAAATCCAGAAGAGAGTAAGGTATGTATATCTGGGAAAAATAAATTATTATTATTATAATGTAGTTACTTAAAATGACATTACTATTTAAAAAAATATATACTTCTACATCAACCTAAAATCAATGCTACCACATTTACACAACTATCTAAATGACATTTTTTTTCCACAAAAAATTACGCTTTATATTTATATTGATATAAACTAATTGTACATTAAAACCATACAAACTGATGTCTGAAAGACCAATCAGTGATGTCTTTTCTCCCCAAAATAACACAAATAAACAGACCCCATCTCCAAATGACTTAATGTCTCTGTCAAAAAAACTAGCAGACATCTCCAGGAGTGTCTCTAGAAGAACGACTGATCTTCCCACATAGAAGGACACATAGTGTAACATATTGCATGCATATACTCATCCTACAAAAAAGAAAACGAGCAACAAAAAATAATTCCAGGAATACTAGTAGAGGTCGAGGAACATATAGGGCCCTTCATGCTCCTCGACACACTGAAAATAGGTGAGCTTCCATGGATCTCTGTTGAGCGTTTTCTTTGAAAGGCTATCCGCAGCTTGATTTTCTTCTCTGTAAACATGTGCAAAGGATATCTTATGGAAAGAGGAGATTAATGTAGTAATTCTATCCTTCTAGCAGTCCAGTTAGATCACTTGGAGATGACCTTTTCCTCGCAGGCAATCTATAATGATCTTGGAATCTCCCATTACATGTATCATCTGTAAAGACATCCGCATAGCCAATGAGAGCAATGCCCATGCACTGAGCAGTTCCGCTCTGGTATTTGTGGCCGGACTGCAGTTAAGAAACCATTTATAGTTGCATTGCTCGCTTACCCTTATGACACTGTCGGCTCCATCGAACCATTAAACTATTCCGCCCATACCTGACTGAGAAGGCCCCAATCTCCGAATAGTAACTTTCGAAGCACGTATATGTTCCCTCAAGGACATAAGAGATAGATATATCACCTTCAGAACCGAGGGTTCACTATCTTAAAAAATCACCTGGTTTCATTCCCCCCAAATAAACCAACAAATCAGAGTTGGTAAGGTTTGTACAGAATAATTCAAAACTTTCCACTGCTTGAAGCAATCATTCAGATTGATTCCTGCCCAGTTGCCAAAGTATTTAATGGCATATTTAAGCTTTCTCCATACTTCCACCATAAAGGCGCAATCTAAAAAGAGATGCTGGGTAGTTTCTGCATTCATCTTGCATAACAGACATATGCTCGGACCAATAAATCCTCTGCGTTGGAGGATCTCCCAAGAAAGAATTTTTTTCTCCACCAGTAGCCAAATAAACAACTTTATTTTTAGAGGACAATCCCATTCCCACATAGCCTTTCTCTATCCTCCTAACTTAAAATTCCATTTCATATTTTCGGATGCCAAATAAACGTTCTTGGCAGATATCAATCCCGACGAATCGCCCCCTATCCATTTTAGGATATCTGGTCTCTCTTGCAAGTAAACTTCATTGTTGATAAGAGCACAGCGGAAGAAAATCCATTCAGCGTGAAGGTTCCCGGTCAATTCCAAATCTCCACTGGTATACCAGTTTTGAGTGATCCTCTACGCATGAGTTTCCACCTGAGCTTGGAATAACAAATACAACCCTTTCCTATTAATAGCAATGATCAACTCTTCTGATAGTAAGGCCGCATCCACCATTCCCAAGATATGGTCTTTAGCAATCACAATAGAGTGACCGTTCCCAGGTCTCCACACAATCCAATGCAGAAGGAAATGAAGAGATTTAAGAAGGTAACTCCAGGCCCGTGATCCTCTTTCTTTGGAGATATCAACTGTGCGAAGCCAACGAGCGACTGATACAAAAGGAAGGTAATTTTTCTTTAATCACGCGATTCCATAATCCATCCTTGATAAGAACCCTCCAAAGGTTGTTGGTCGCCATATCTCTACTGAACCCGATCAATTTCCGCAATCCCCAACCCCCATGATGATTTAGCCTAGCAATCAAATGCCAATTGCAAAGGTGTAGACTCTTCTTTTCTGACATCCCGACCAGAGGAAACTAAAGATAAGTTGGCAGATTTTTTGGAAGATCGAGGAAGGCAGATTTGCCAATGCCAACCAAAAGATAGGTTGGATCTCAAGGACTGCTTTGATCAAGATCAGTCGCCCCCCTAGAGACAACCACCTAAAGGATCAGTGATTGATCCTCTTTTCGTATTTTTCAACAAGCCAAAGCCAGTCATCTAAATTGTACCTTTCGACCTTTAAAAAGAACCTGAGGTATCTAAACCCCTCAGATAGGTCTTGTGTTTTGAATGAAAAGAAGGATTTCAGAGAGTCCAGAACAGATTGATTAACACCATGCTGAAGAAAAGTAGATTTTTGAGGATTGATCCAAAGACCATAAGCATTACAAAATTAATTTAAAACCCTACTAATCTCCTTCCATTTTGCAATAGAGTCGGATGTCATGATGAGAATTTCATCTACGAATAGTAGATGAAGAATCTTGATCAATCTGGAAACTTTAATACCATTCAATAGTCCATCCTCTTGGTTGTGTTTTAAGGCCAGGCTCAATCCCTCCATAATTAGGATAAAGAGCAGTGGATACAATGGATAGCCCTGTCTAAGCCCCCTGCCACTACTAAAAAAATCCGAAGGCTCGCCAATGACAAGAATCAAGAAAGATGCAAACGTAATGAAACCCATTATCCAATTGGTCGTAGGCATCCTGAAGCCACATTGAAGTAAAACCAGCCTGAGGAAATCCCAACTTATGCAATCGTATGCTTTCTTTAAATAAATTTTGAGTATTAATGCCTGTAGCTTTTTTTCTCTAATGCTATGGAGACACTCCTGAGCAATCCCGATCGCATAAATTATTTGCCTACCTTTCAAAAATCCGAACTGTTCATCGGATAAGGTACATGATAGGATTGGTTTAATTCTCTTGGCTATAATCTTAGAAATAATCTTATAACAAATATTGCATAAAGAAATCGATCAAAAATCCCCAAATTTTGTCAGGCCATTTACCTTTGGGATAAGTGTAATGAAGGTCGAGTACAGAGACCTATTCAACTCACCAGTTGTGCGCGATTCTTCAACTGCCTCCAGCAAATCCTTAGCAACCAAGTCAAAAAAATGTATGAAGAATTCCAAAGTCCACCCGTCTGGGCCTGGGATTTTATCTTTGGTAAATCCTTTTAGAACCTCTAAAACTTCCTCCTTAGTAATAGGCTTTTCAAGAGTAATTACTTATTCATCTGAGACCAGTCTAGGGTACAGTCTTATTGTTGCAACCTAATCCACAATCATTTTCTCATATGATTCTTGATAGAAAGAGCTAAAGAAACGCGTTGCTTCTTTCTTTATAGCTTCCTACCCATGATGAATATGCCCAAGGTTATCCTTGATTTCCCCCCAAAAAAATTTATTACATCTAAAGCTAGAAAAATGGTGAAAGTATTTAGTATTTCTATCTCCACACTAGATCCAAGTTGCTCTACTCTTCAATCACTAGTGAGCCTCTTCCTCCATCAACAACTTATTCTGTTCCAATTCAAGAGATTTCAATCGAGATCCCCTAACAGAGTTTAAATCAACTTCCCAGATCTACTTAGTAAGATTCACTATCTGTTCTTCTAATGATTCAAGGGTGCGTATTTAATTTTTTTTTTGTCATCTATCTACAACTTAACTTTGGCCTTTAGATTATATAGCTTATGAGCTAGTCTTCTTTGAAATCCAATCACACTACAACCCTGGAAAGTAATCCATTCCTCCCGAACTAATTCCCCAAATGAATCTTCAATCAAAACAACAGGATTAAATTTGAACGAGTATGCTATGAAGTTGTAACCATGATCCAATCGAAAAATCACAGGCGCATGATCCAAAAAATACGGGTGTAAAACCCAAGATCTATACCTAGTTGAGTCTACAAGGAGCGCTTCTGATGCATAAACCCTGTCCATCCTTTTTTGGATTCCATGAACCCCAATTCTGCCATTACGCCAGGTAGACACTAGCTCTGCTGGCTGCACATCCACCATATGATTTTTATTAAAGATATTTCTGAAAAAACCGGCCAAGGGATCAGATAAATCCCCTGCTCCCCAAACTTCATCAAAGCTGGTTGTAAAATTTAAATATCCCGCTATAATGAGAGCATCTCGAGCTAATAAACCCTTGGACTCCACCAGTTCCCAGAACTTTCTTCTACCAGTACATGGTCCATAATCATTTAGAAAGAAGATCCTGCTTTTGTCAGGTAAATGTAAACCTGCAAACAATATACTGCCAACACAAAGGTAAGAATGTAACTCAAAGAAAATGGGATTCCAAGAAACCAAAAGTCCTCCTGATTTTCCAACTGAATTGATCACAGAAATCATCCAAGTAGGGCATAGAGAAGACATAAAATGTCTAGCCTTCTCCTCATCCACTAAGGTCTCCAGTAAGAAAATCATGTCTGAATTAGTAGAACTAATAAGTATTCAAAACGAAGGCAGTTTTAGGGGGGCCTCCAACCCCTTGGGACAAGAGGATCATGATTTATCCCTTGCAAGGGATTGCATGCCTCTAAGCGCCCCTATATCGTGAGTGGAACCCGAAAGATGATCAACAGTTGAAGCCTGTCCTATTTTCTTGTGCGCACTTTGTGTCTTGATAGGATATAGTTCCATCCCCAAACCCCATGACCATGCTAGTGCTTTCCCCTTAAGGTCTCTCTTACCAAATGTAGAGCATCCCGGTACACTGGAGAATATAGTCTGTTGTATATCCCGTCCCTGATAGGTGGGGAGAGGAATAGGGCTATATAAATATCTATGTGACGGGATCAAAGAGTCTAAGACATCGTCCATAATCGCTACAGGTTCATGTGAAGGTAGAGAAATAAGAGGACTGTCCAAACAGAGCGAGGGCAGAGTAGCTACTGGTAAAGATGGCACTGTGACAAGAGAAGGAGGGGATAAAGTAACCCTATCAGACTCAGAGGTAGAGCCCCCTAAGTCTGGTGGTTCCTTAATGCTACTATTCATCTCATCAATAACTGCATTTGCCAAGACAGAGTTTCCCAGAAAGTCATTCTCCCATGCAGATAATTCAAAATACAAATTAGGACAGAAAGACCTTAACTTACCAATTAAGGTTCCCGAAGCATCACCCACTGAATCTACTTTGCTTCCAATTGAATAGTCCCCCATTGCCCTAGGATCCTCTTCACTCGTATACATATCCAAAGAAGGATTTTCCTTAGAGTCCTCAACTTCTTCTTCTCCAGCTCCAAATGAGCAGTCTCTTCGTAAATGAACAGTACGATGACAAAGAAAGCAATGAAACGGTATTCCTTGGTAGTCCAGGCATTGGACCATAACCTGACTGCGCCATTCCACTTCCAATGACTCCATTAAACCAGCTATAACATTTATCTCAACTAACACCCTCACCAAACGTTTATCCTGAGAAAGTAACCCAGATTCATCCACCTTTAGAAAGTGTTCGAGAAGGTTGCCTATTGCAGTTAGTGCTTTTAAGTTCCATAGGTTTAGAGGTAGTGATGGGAGTAAAACCCAGACATGGTTGTGATTGAAGTAGTCCATGGCCGGGTCAAATCCTGTCCTCCACCTCTTCAACATTAAATTGTCGCCTTCATAATCCCAGAAGTTATTCAGTATGAGCTTAACATCTTCTAGAGATTTAAAAACTAGGCCAAACCACCCAAAGGGAAGCGTTGATATATCTGGAACATATCCATAGAGATGAAGCCAGTTTTGATTCATCCACTCTGCAAAAGGAATATTGCATCTGGACTTATAGGAAAAACGCCCAACTAATGCTCAGAGAGAGAGTTGGCACGTTTCCTCCAAACCTACGTCCATACCTATAACTAGGTGCCTTCTTTGCCTCTTTGGCTTCCAAACCCTTACAAATTTTTTTGTGCGAGGTTCCTTCACCTTCAACGACTCTCGATGAGTGTTCCTGGCAGAGGAATCCGGCTTGACAAACACGGGAGAGATCCCTAGTCTAGTCTTTGTGCCCTAAACTACTATTGAAACCCTCTGTAACAGTTCTGGACTCTCACCATAGTCTTTCCATCTTCAATAAAACTCGAATCCATCACCCTTGAATGATCTAACATAGGAGGCAGTTGAGTCTTTACTACATGTAATAATGAAGCATTTAAGTTACCCCCACCACCTATTTTACAACTCAACTCATTGACAGTTTTGAAAAGACATGTCTTCTCCCACTCTGCCTCATCTGCTGCCTGCATGAGCGCACTAACCTCAAGTTCCATAACCCCAAACTGGCCACCCAATCAACATCCACTATCTAGGACAAAACTAGTCAGGGAAATAGGGGACAAAGCTCCGATAACATCGCCTAATAAAAAGGGAGTTATGGAAAATTAAAATAGTGAAAACCATATTCCCCCCTCACCAAGCTATCGATACTTAGTTAGTTTTCCTCCATCAGTGTTGACTGAATAAGATTCCATCAATACCTGACAAGATGGAGCTATGGTAAAAAACTCAAAAAATGGTCACAACCCAGTCCCAACCACCCAAAAAACACCATCCAAGTTGAAACTTCATAGAAAATCCCAAGAAACTCCAACAATAGAAATTTACCAGTTACTAAGAATAGTAATCTTCCATTGTAGCTTCATAGTGGAGTTCAAAAAACTTTCCCTTCTAACTTCCCCACCCTCCCTTGAATCAACCAATTGGAATGCACTTGTTCCCATCGTAGCATGATTGAAGAATACCTTGAAATTTTATTGGGACTAGTTTTAAACTTTCATTTCAAAATCTCACTCTCTAATTGTCACAGATTCAATGTTTTAACAAAACCCTAACCTATTACAATTGACAAATTATCCAACTTTCCCTTAAACATGACCCACGCCATACTCCCAACTTCTGATTCCATAATAACACACCATTTTTGCTTGACTCGGTATATGACCAAGCAATCTAGCAACAATAATTACAATCAGAACCCACCATACATTCCTTCTGCTTCCATGGCTATAAAGAGCCAAAAAGCCCCATCAATATGGAAAGTTCCATTTTATGTTGATACATGGTGTAGGTCATGGAGCTTAGTTCTAGTATAAGCTCGTCCATCTTTTGCAAAACTCTGGGTATAAGGTCACCGCCATGGATCTCACAGGACCAGGCATGAACACTGCGGATCCTAATTCATTCAATTCCTTTGAGGATTATGACAAGCCTCTAATGAACATAATCTCAAAAATACCTCACTCTTAGAAGGTATGCGATCACCCTGGATTCAACAGCTTGTGACAATGAAGCTAGTTCAACTGCCAGGTAAGTTGTAAAGTTATTTGTTATTTTATCTGTTATTTGTTTGATGTAGGTTGTGATAGTTGGCTACAGTGATCGAGGACTGAGCTTGAGCCATGCAGTCCATGTTTTTCACCATAAGATCGATGTTGTTGTTTATGTTTTTTCCACCATGCTGTCTCATGGGTTTTTGTTCAAAAAGTGTGTATGGTGGTTGGACCCAAGGTTGAGGGGTGTACCCTTTATTTTTCTTCTTTCACCCTTTGTTGGTATCATTTCCCCTAACTATGTGACTGGTTGGAAGAGTTGGTGTTTGAATCAAGGGTTTTTGTTCAAAAATTGCGTATGGTGGTTGGACCAGAGGTTGAGGGGCGTACCATTTATTTTTATTCTTTCCCCCTTTGTTGGTATCATTTCCCCTAACTATGTGACTGGTTGGAAGAGTTGGTGTTTGAACCATTGATTACAAGGTAAAAGTATCTGGTTGAGGTGGGAGGGATGGGACCGGTACCATAGATGGTGGTTTGAGCTACCAAATAGGTATAACGATCACTATTTTAGGAAAGGTGAGGGTAGCTATGACATGATTAGATGGTATTCTAGGTGGTGGATAGAAGAAATAAATTTGGATTAAGGCCCGAGGGACCATTTTCAAAAATGGAATTTGGCCAATCATGGGAGGATGTTCTGCAGGTGAAAATGATGCAGTTGTTTCAGGATTAGGTTGAGGTGTGACTTCCCGTTCATCATTGGTTTCAACACCATCTGAGGATATGACATGAACTTGGTCAGAATATCTGGGAGTGAGGACAGGTGGGTTCCCAAGGTACGCTCCCACAAGGAATGGGTCCTTGAAGATTCCAGGTGTAACATTTATGATTGGACCGGTATTTGAACTGGCTTGTATGAGAGGTAAGACAATATCTATGTTACCCAAATGATTGGGTTCATAATGCGTTAATTGGTCAATAATGACAATATTCACATTATAGGGGAAGAGCATGGTGCATAATACAGATGAGGCCATGACTTTCATGGCATACATGTAACTGTGCCCAAAAAATATATTGTAATTCAATGGGGCATCAATGAATTTGATATCGATCAAAATCGTCTTTCCCCCTAGCTTGACAGGTACATTTTGCTAGAGGCCTTCTGGCTGTAATGGATGACCATCATATGTCCTAAGAGTGATGGAAAAGGAGATGAGCTCAGATGAGCCAAGTTGTTTCCATACAATTTTAAACATGATACATGTGGAATCCCCTTCGTCGATGATGCACCGATGGACACTTATGTTCCTAATATTTATTGGGATATGGAAAGTGACAAAAGAGGGGAGGCATGGTTCAAAATTATCCAAATCAAAGGTACCGAGTTGAATATCTAATGGTTCAATTTCCCCCAATGTTGAGAGAAAATATTTCATTTGCGAAGCAAAATTTTGTAGAAACTAAAAAATAGACATGATTGTTGGATATTGGGCGAAGTCATCTACTAGGATAGAGTTGTTGGCTTCCCTAACATTTGGGTTGTTTACATTCCAGCGCAGAGGTGAGCGGGGTACTCGAGTGGTATATTCCATGCTAGGATAGGGAATCATCAAAGGTTGGTCAACTAGTATTTGGGGTGCTTCCAATCTGGTCAGGTTGGAATCGGGAGGCATGTCCTGCTGGAAGTTGTGTGTTTGTAGGAGTATTTCCTCTTTGGTAGTGAGGAGGATACTTAGATCTGTAGGGTTCCCAGGTTGAGCTTAACCTAGGTTAGGATACTTCCCCATCTATTGTGGGGTAGGGGTAGCTTCTAGCTAAGTATTGATGATTCATTGATGAGGAATCATGTTATGTAGAACCACTAGTGTTTGGGGTTGCAGGTAATTTTGGGGAACCTGCAAAGGATCATGTAGGGAAGGGGGTCTTTGGGTGTTCATGGTTTCCTTAATCAATTTATAATAAAAAATATGATGGAAGTGGTGAGTATAATGACCATATTCACTGCATAATGTTCAAGGAAAATTAGTTCTAAGGTTATTGTTTTTCCCTTGTCATTGTTGACCATTGGTATTTCCCCCATTTTGGTTCCGATTACTAGTGTTTTGGGTGCCCCCTGCTAGAGGGTTTTGTTGTTGGGGGTTTCCCCTGTGCCCTTGGTTGGTTTTATTGTTGTTCTTCCCCTTCTTTCTATTATTATTGGATTGATTAGGAGGATTTTCCATATTCAACTGTTCAAAGGCTTGAAATTGTTGGATAGGAGAGGGTTTAAAAAAGTTAACGTCATCTTGTTTCTATCCATGTGGTGGGGAAATAGGCTGAGGAGGAGATGGGAAAAGGTAATATAGGTTACCTTGTGGGGGAGGCTCATATTGATTAAATGAGGTTGATGTCTCACCTCCACTATTGAAGTTGTATGACGGGGTCGGTAATGGACCTGGAAGTGGTGTTTGCACCAGGTTTGTTGGAGGTGCAAGTATGTGCCCTCCCATCATGGGAGTAGGAGGGACCATAAAAGTAGGTGGGGGGGTAGGGAGAGGATAATATGGGCACCCTCGTATGTATGGGGTTATTGGATGACACCAAAAGTAGGTACCAATTGAGCATAAGGGTTAAAATGAGACATGCACTCAATCAACCCATCTGCAACATGTGATGCTCCTAACTTATATTTACCAAAGGGTAGAGGGTGAGGAGCATCAGGTAACATAGAGTAAATTTACCTCGATTAAGAGTAAATGAAGTCAAACTGTTGGGTCTTATTGATGGCCTCATATTCGATTTGTGTCATGGTAGTGGCCACATCTTTGGATATGATTGTAACTAGCGATTTAAGGAAACAATTTAGTCGTTGTTGTGGGGTGGTATCAACCTTGCATATGCTTCAAATTCTATACCATTCATGGATATGATATGTGATATGAACAAATATGGTTTGTTTAAATTCATAGAGAATCTCTAAAACAATATCATGGCGGATAGGTAGTTGGAAGAATGACAAGAAGGCTTTGGCCAATGATTCAAAGGTTGTATGGGACCCATATTTCTCTTCCATGTACAATTTAGTAGATGGACTGGTGAGTGTTCTATGGAAAAATCATAAATGAATGGAATCTTCCATGATTCTATTAGAAGAGCACCATAGATGGAAAGTCATGATGTAGTTAGTAGGGTCCTCACCTAGTTTCCTTTCAAACTTATGGATGTCCGAAGGTAATTTGGTGGGCATGTTAGGCCAAGTGGAATCATGAAAGATGGGGTCATTCATGAGCTTCGTTAGATATAGAATGTTGTGGGATGCCAAATATGACAATTTGGGAGGTGGTGCAGCCATGGTGCATGGTTATTGAGAACTAGTCCCTTGTGAGAAAGATTGAGAACTCATTCCTTAAGAGGAAGGTTGAGTTCCTCATCCTTGAGAGGAAGGTTGAGCCCCTCCTCATTGCAAAGGATAACTAGTGGTTGGGTCATTTGGGACGTTGGTGCCAAGCAAGGTAGAACCAAGCAAGGATGATCATAAAATTGTTGCAATCATAGTTGTATGGGATGTTTAAGTCGATGTGTCATAAAAAATAGGGATACCTCCTAATATTAAAGGGAGGTTTAGAAAGTGTCTTGAATGAAAGGGATTTTGTAGTTCTTGTATGATTCTAGACTAGATAGAAGTGTGTATGGATTGTGATGAGAGAAATAAATGAACACATTTTTTGAATTTGGCCTATGATAACAATATCACTCAAAGTTGCATGTAATCAATATTGAAAATAATACATAAAATAACTAAACAAACAACAATGTAGGCTAGGTAAGGATTATTAATTAAGTTGAGTGGGGGAATAAAAGAAAATCCACGTGTCCTAAAGACATAGCATCCTTCCTCTCAAAAAAACATTGGGCCTTCCAAAAGAACTTAACATTGGGGCATGAATCCACCAGAAGAGGAACTAGTGAAGTTATGAATAGTAAGTTATAATGAGGGGTAAATGGGGCATATCTTGAAAGTCTTGACGACATTTTCCAATAGATGTTCAAAATATGACTAAGGTGCGATTGCATCCCACAACCACCACCTGGGTAGAAAAACCTAGACTTGACCACTAAGTTACCTCGGTTAAGTGAAACATTTATATTTTCGGCCTAAGAACTCAGTCATGGGCTGGGTAGCCTCTCAAGAGATGGATGACTCAAGGAGGTATGCACAGAACAACCAGACCTTATCCTTTGACCCTTCACGGGTATCTCTCTGCCTTATGGTGTAGGAACACTTGACTTGGAGGATTTTTGGTTTCCTATTTTGTCAACTTCCAAGTTTCAATGTGAAAATGATAACAGGGGGTTGCTTGGATTCCTACCCCTGAGATCCCAACTTAGACTACAATATTATTTTTTCCCCCTCCCGTGGAGCTTAAAATGAATTTTTAAAGATTGATTTTATGATAAAATGGGCTAGAAGACTAGGGTCATGAACTAGTCTTGTTGATTAAAATGGTGTGTTTTGAGAAAATTTCCAAAGGTGTCTTGAGTCATTCTGATTCTCCTAGATTGCTTGTGGGCATAGGGAGAAGAGAATACTTCGACTTCAAGTATCCAATGAGAATTTTCGTGTGTGTGTTCAAGTGCTCTTGTGTGAAAGAAGAGATGGTGTCAAAAAATATTTTTAATAAGTTATAGTGCAATACTTTAAGATGTGGACATCGTGTGGTCTGTTACAAATCTTGATTAATTTAACTTATTAAATGTGTTTATACAATAATTGCATAATTCAAAATCCCTATATCACTAGAAATGTGGACATATGGGTCCTTACTTGATTATTTAACTCACTAAGTTGTTGTCTAATCTAATCTAAGAAAATTGAGATTGCAAATCATGTGGAAATTGATTGCTTCATGAAAATTTTGAATCTATCATAATTTAGAAGCACATGGGCATGTATCAGCCCTTTACAACTTTAATTTTGATTTCCTTTTTTTTCAAAGAGAACTAGTACCTGAGGGGGATTTTTCCTCTCCTAAATGATGATTTGCTAGAGGGATATGTAACTTATTTAGTCACTCTTGTTCTAATTTACCTAGATCACTCAAAGGTGCAAGGGAAAGAACATACTTAAGGGTGTTAAAATTGGTTCCTAGTCCCGTGAAATTAATGGTAATGAAAGAAAAAACTTTAACGAAGGATTCAAATGCTCAAAGAATCCATCCACTTGGAAACAAAAAGGAAAGTGTTATGTTTTTTTTTATTCCTTTTAGTGCCTATGTTAGCTAATTATCTATGCAAGAAATAACTCTAAGTGTAATTTTGTTGCTTTACAAAGTGATGAAAATGTAAATATAAAGCTACTTGATGAGACCAACTCTGAAATCCTTGCAAACAATGAGAAGAAGAAATTTTGGGTGGGTTATGGAACTGATGGTTGCGTCGTGACATAAGAAAAGAGGAAATATGCATATTGCACAAGTATGTGTGTCTATTCCTTCGACACCCGTGCACATGCAGGTCCATGGCGGGAAGGAAAATTCAAATTGGATTCCCCTAACCAAAGACCTAATTATTGAGTTTGGAAGGTGGGGTGGGCCAATTTTGACACATGCATACACAAATTACTCAAAAGAAGAGCCCTAAAGGGTTATATGGAAATAAATTATGATTTACTCCCTAGTGGATTTGTGAATCTATTGTGTTTGTTTTGCCACTTGGGTGAGAAAATCAAACACTTAACTATTTTGTTAAACTAGCAAGATAACACAAACAATTTTTAGTTGGTTAGTGGACCAACCATGAAGTGAACAAGAAATAAAATAAGAGGGAAATGTAACAAAACTAACCATGCATGAGATACAAAAACAAAATAAATAAATAGGAAGAAGTGATAGCTACCGATGGAAAGTATTTTGATTGATAAAACCTTGGAGAGATATAGGGACTTATGTGTCCCCTCTTCCTCCTTGGGAGGGCCCTTGAGGTCCCCAATATAGATCTCCTTCTCTTCTAACAATGAAATGATAATGATGAAGAATTACTCACCAATATTCTCAAAAGATGAGAAAGGATTTTCCTTGCTATGGATTCTATAAATCTCTTAGAAGAAATATGGATTCTCAAAGAGAAATTCCAATAACATAACAATACATAAAAACTCTTTCTTTGTTTCTATACCTCAATCTTGTATTTATAGGAGTCATACAATATTTTACAAAACTAGTTTGTAGTGTGAATAGGGGCCCTCATGTAGGTACCTCCTAATCCTTAAATGGCCCCAAAAATAGATTTTGACCTGATTTGGGAATCTTGTCATGGTACACCTCGAGCTAGAAGTGGGTGAGGCCCAACTAAAATCATAAATGCATTGTTTCTACATTTGTGAAAGTTTCTTTGAGTAAAATCGCACAACGCACACAATTTGTGTAGATTTGGTAGTGTTGGCTCGTGAGAATGTGTGCAATCAGGCCTTTAGGATAATGCACATAAATTTCAGGAACCATTGTATAGTTTTTTGACTTTATGAATGAATCATGTTAATGTTGGAGGTATGTTGATTGGTATGTTGCACTAGTACTTTCTTCAACCATTGTCTATATTGTTGTGAGTGATTTTTCGGTGATAACATTTAGTTTATCAATCTCCTTCATTAATGAAAGAATTTAACCAAAGATGAATGCTATGATAATCCAAATGTGATAACATAGAAATATAGCCAATCTCTATGAGTTTATACTACTAAATAACATATTTAAATGAGGCTGCAGGGCTCAGTAGAAAAATGAGTCAAATTTTGAACCCATAAAAGAATAGGATATGGGTCATGCAATAACCAAATGGAATATGAACTTGAATTCCCAACCTTAGAAAAGTACCCAGATGAAAGATATAAAGAAACACGATGTTATACTATAGTTCATCATATAATAACAATGGATGAAAATATTGTTGATCTTTTTAATGTGTCACCTTTTATTTCTAAGTTTACCCATATGTAGAACCTTTTCCCCTCTCATTTGTTTTATTTTCCACCATGTTCCTACACACAAAATTATTTCACTATACTTAGCCATTTTTCTAACTTGTGTGGGATTATTTACCTTGTGTGGAGATTCCCCTTTTCATAACCATTTTCCTGTATCCCACACAAAATCTTCCTCCCGCACTAGCCATGTCTTGCACAATTCAACTCTTAGTTTATTTCCAACTTTTCTTGTAGTGAGGAGAACCTAACCTTAACCTTATTTCCTACACAAGCTTCCTCTTCACATAGATTTCCCTCCGCAAAAATTAAACCTTTGTGCACCTACAGTTCCACACAACTATTGTGCAGGGATAAATTCACATAGCCTACCCTTCATACTCTCCATATCTATAACCCATGTACTCCCACATATATTTACTTTTCCCACAAAACTACCTTTTAAAGGGATTGATCTCTCTATCCATAATATATACTTAGTGAAATATCCATCCATATCTTATGCTTTGCATAATGCTCGAGGGTCATTAACGATCTAATAATAGGTTCCAATTCGTGAGGTAAAGGGTGGTGATCGAGGTTAATGTGGATTAAGTGTCTCATTTTTCCATGAACCACTTCCTTTTTAAAATTACTTCTATTTATGGTTGCCTATATTTTTAAGGAAATTTGTACGTGTTGAAGGGACGTTTAAGTAAATTCTATTCATTCACTTATCCTTTAAACAACTTGAGATTTTTCATTCAATGTCATGTATATCAAAGTGAATTGGAAGAATTAGAAGTATGGAAACTAGGAGGAAAGATCCTTTTTGTGGATATATTATTAACTCTCTTTCCCTCCTAGATAAAAACTTCCATTGGTCGACAACATATTAGTGGTTTCAGAGTCTAACTATTGAACAAAATCGAAACAACAAAATATGGACGAATGGCTTAGTTAATGTTGTTTCAATGCCTGAAGTTTTTGTCTTTAGGGAGATGGTTTCCTGGTCTGGCTGTAGATTTTATTAAAATAGAAGAACAATTCGAGTAGTTGTTCAATGGAAGAACCTTGTTCCACTAACTCCCAATATTTTTAAAAGAATTCTTCGATTTCCCACCTCCAAAAAAAATCCCATGTTTATGGACGTTGACTCTTTTATGGATTCCCTGGGTGGTGTGATGAATTTGTTAAGGGATTTCATGGTTCCCTCTATAGAAAAGTTAGCTAACCTTTCATCCATTGACATAACTAAGTTGGGGGAGACATATTCAATTTTTTCATGGCTATTTGCATGATTAATGGGATGAGAATCCACTTCTCATATTCCTAGGTCAGTTTTATATGTATTGCATTTTTCTTTTTGAAACGAAGCTATGTTCGACTGGGATGAGTTAATATCAAATGAGATTTCCTTTCATCTAGACAATGATTTAAAGACTCAGAGATTCTTCATGATAACGTATCAAGTCTTGGTAATGGCCTACTGTAATGTGTTTAAGGGGTTACCCATGAGAGGAAATTTATATGTTGACAATGAACCAATTCGATTTTGGTACCCTGTGCTTTGAAATAATAAGGAGCCATTCCATTTTTTCCTTATTCAAGATAGATTTCTTAAAGAATTTAGATATATGTTGATTGGATAAGAACCAACAAGGATAACCCAAGAGGTAGAGGAGTTTTCAAAGGAAAAGGAATTTGCATGTATGAAGAAGACCATGCTTACATTATATTATGTGGATACGATGGGAGCCCCTTTCTGCTTCCCACATTTGTTTGTGATAGTATCTTATTGAATATGTTTGTAGATAGTTGATGATGATGATGATTAATGTCCACTAAGACCGAATTGGTATATCTAACCTTAAGAGGGTAATTGATTACTTGTGATTCTTTAGAATTGTGTTTCTGTGCTCTAAAAAAATGATCTATCCTTTTTTATAGAAAGAGAAAGAGGTAATTTATCTCATTTCCATTTATTGTCTCCAATGTAACAATAATAAATGCCTCCCACTTGTTAGAAGTTTCTGAAATTTTAAATGCATTTAATTTGAAGGAACCACAACCTCTCCAAGGTTTTGACCCCGAGGGTCTATTTTTGGAACATTGGGCATTGATGAGATATAACAACATTTTCATGAGAATTGTTGAAAGAACTAGTGATAACGACCCAAATACCCCAAAGAAAAGGAAAAAAAACATGTAATGATGATTTGGTCACTGAGGTTAGTTCGAACACTCAATAAAAAAACAAAACAAGGCAAAGAAGAAAAGACACGACTGATGTGCAATCTTCTTCTATTCCCCATTCTCATAGGAATTCCTCCTTTTCACAAAAGAAACAAGAGTCAAATGTTAGAAGAGAAGATAATAATAAAGGATTTGTTGGAGGAGACGATGATGATGACCCACCTCCTGTTAATATTGAAAGCACACATACAATATCTCAACAGAAAAGGAAGAGAAGCTCAAGAAAAAAGGATTCACATAATTTAGGAATCCCAAGGAATACAAACTATATGGAAATAGATCGTGTTGTTGTACCACATTGGGTAGCCCTTCAAATTGTTGAAAACTAATGATGTGCTGAGGAATTGGCCCAAGAAGAGCCAACTTTGAAGATTAGTCCTTGACACTCCATAATGTTCAATATAATAAAGAAGAGAAAAAGTTGTAGATAGAAAAAGTCCACGTGAAAAATAAGAAAGTAACTAAAAAATGGAGTTCAAAAGTGAACATCTGAGGAGTCGAACCCTGAGGAGTCCTAAAATTTCATATAACTACTGGAGATTCTCTCTCTCATTCCATCTCATAGCAATAGTTATAAAATATCATATTTAAAAGAAGAATAAATGAACTTGAAGATGCATTGAGTCCCAAACCATTGTTTGCAAAACCAATGGCTATTATTTCTCTAGATCTAATTCCTCCAAGTACATTGAGGACATCAACACATGTAAGGAACGTCTCCAAATTGTTGAGAAGAGTTAAATTGCATATCATAGAAAACATTAATAAGTGACTTAATATTATTTCAAAAGCATGGGAAGTCAGTTCAAGTTTAAGAATTTTTTTAAAAAGGATCACCAACTTCACAAAATATTTGAAAAGGGACTTGAAACATGATGAATTTTGTTTATAAAAATTCTTTAAGTACCTTTATTGCACATGTTTCTAGTTTAAGTGATAATCATAGAAATCAACAACAATTGCCTTCAAACCATAGAATAAAACAATTAAGAGTAGGCTGGTTAGAAAGGATACAAATGTTAAGAGATTCAATTGTCACCTATACAAAAATTAATGACAAAAGAAGTGATGCATTCCTAAAATCTCTTGAAATTGTAAAAGACCTTGAAGGCCCACAACTTATAATAGATTCTATGGTTATAATTAAAGAACAATTAGACAAGGAGTTGTGCATGATTAAAGCATCATGAGAAAGAAAGTTTGATGACCTTACTAAATTTCTGGAGGATGAAATTAAGCAGTGTCTTGTTACCTATGTAAATAATAATGAATACCACCTAGCATCAGTCAAACATTTGCATTCTGAATGTAAAGAAATTTAAGAAGAAATATTGTGTATGAGTTTGAGATTCCTAGAAAACAATGTGTCAGATATTTTGAAATGTCCAACATTTCGAGTGGACACTCAACCCATCATCAGGGACAATTGAATCTCTAAGATGTCATAAGAGAGTGCTGAGGTGAAGTATATAAAGGAAAGGAGATGATTGTTCCGGGGTAAAATTGTAGATTAGAATATTGGTGAATTAATGAAAAAGTTTGTTAGGTTGTTAGGTTTAAAAATGATAAAAAGGTAATGAGAATAAATATTAAGATAATTAAAATCGTGGTGACCATTGAGAAGAAGGAGGGGGGAATAATATGGAAATATTTTTATTTTGAACTCTAAAAAATAAATGAAGAAATATTCTCACTCAGGGTTAAAAATTACATCATCGTCCTGCAAATGAAGGAATATATTGAAGAGTGGCTCAAGGAATCGCTGGCACAAATAGTTAACCCAAAATAACTACCAAGAAGAAGTTATTCCAAGAAGTTTCATAGCCTAGGTATAAATACATGAAGACCCAGATGCCAAAAGCATTTGAGAGAGAGAGAGAGGTCCATCCATCTTCCATTGCTCTTCTATTTTGTGAGTGCATCTCTTTTTGAATCATTTCCCCTCTTTTCATCCGAGTCTTTGATCATCCAAATTTATTAAGTGTATTTTTATTTGTAAAGTTGATCCATAACTGTATTTCTCCTTGTCTTCCAGGTTATCGATACTATTTTATTTGGTCCATGGGAGCCCCATCCTAGTCCATTTGGATGGATGCATTTCCTTTAATCGTTTAAGTATCAGGAACATCATGTTTTTTGATAGTCAAGCACTTTATTCGAACTTGGACATCTATGAATAATTATTTTTTACTCTCGCATAGAGTTATTCCAAGAGTTCATCACTTGTGGTTTCATGATTTTTATAAAGCAATGGGATTTCGTGTGTGTTTCTCCTATGAACCATATGATTCTAAATGAATGAAATCATTTAAAACTCTCTGAGTTTTGGACCATCAATATTATTTCTATGTGTGAGTCTTGCTTTAAAATATTTTTTCTCATTACCTAAAATAATGGATGTGATGGAATGGATGTAGTTGTTTTGTTATTATACATGAGATTATTATCTTTTCACTATCATTTATTTATCATATGTTTAGTTATTTTACCACCTGGTCCACTCACAGATGATGATGTTATGAATGCATGAATCTATGTTTTGAACAAACATATTGAATATTTGAGTGAGAAAGAGGAGTACCACCTCTATAAAAATGTAGAGGGAATCTTGATAAGTCTTTCAAGAAGACCCTAGGAGGTTGACTCTTGTCCCTAACAGGAAAAAATATCAACAAATCTCTACGTCAATAGGTATAGAAATACAAGAACAAGATCTTATATATTATTAATCAAAATTTATTTGCGAGTACCAATACAAACTTCAAGTGACATATCAGTTCAAATAAATTTTATAACTATTGCTGGAAAACACTATCAACATGATCCCATAGTGCAAATTCATTGTGCACATCATATTCTTGAACGTGCATTAATAAAGATGGTGAATTAACCTTATTTGTGGCTTTCGCAACAAACTTAGCAACAATTCTTGATACAATGGTAGGTAATAAATGGGGAGGAAATGAACACTGAGACAGTACTGTCAATAAAATAAAGTGTCCTATTAAGGTCACTTAAATCAATTTGTTTTGTGGGAAACCAACTCTTGTACATTAAATGGTCAACACCTCCCCTTCCACACATAAGGGACACTACACCTGTCAAGGTTGTTTGCATGACATGACCCCATCCCAACCATTGCGTTCATAGAAAATCCCCTTAAAAACCACTAAACCACATATAATTGTGTTACACTGATAGAATGTGGTAAAGCACTAACTACCCCTCACACAATAGTAGTAGATGCATGTGGAGGCCTTTCAATTTTTTGTTTCACCTCCCATGAATCAACATTTAGAGTCCTTTTGAGGCCTTTTGATTTGGTGTTTCACCTCCATCAATCTCCATTTAGAGGCATTTAAAAATTGCATAGTTTAGTGTAAGTGAAAACTAATTCCTATGTAGAAGATCACTTTTACATTCAAGATTTTTTAAATCTATGAGATTCTCAACATTTTAAAAGGAAGTTGGAAAACCATGAGAATGAGAAAAAACCAATAAAACATTTATTATTATTATTATTTTTAATTTTCTTTCAAGGAAATTCCAAGTACTTTGCCATGATCCATGGATGGTAAATGAGTTGACCATTAGGCCTAATTATGGAGCCTAACCCCAAGGGGATCAAGATAATATAACCCCTTACCTCCCCAACTTTGAGAGAGAGATAATAGCTCTCACATCTAGTTCATGACCTCTTAGCTAACCCTTAGGGATAACAACCAGACAAACATACTAACAATTTCTTATAGTGTTCACACAAAGTTTGTTTTTCTTATTAGACATTTTAAACCACATAAATTTTAATGGAGTAACAAAATAAAAGATCAAAAGATAAAAAGTAAAATAAAAAGTTGCATATTCTCTTGAGTACAAGGTTAAACTCCAAGAGGGTGGTATTTGATTTTATGTATGAGATCAAGGCTATGTGCTACTAGAAAGCACACAATCCTAGTAGAGGTAGTCTTAATGATAACCAAGATGGATAATGGTTTTCTTGCAGATATTATCTAGATTAAAACTAACTTTTGGTTATGAAGTAAAATCTAAAACTGTTTCTAATTAGCTAACAACTCGTTTTCTTGGAACTTAAGATACAAGATAGCCCAAGACCTAAAAACATTTGGAAGAGTACCCCTTACTAACCAACCAGTAATCATTTCAAATTATGTTGTTTTTCTTAAATAATACTAATAAATTAACTCATATTTATAAATAATAACATTTGTTGAAAATTAAACGATGATAAATTTTACCGTATTTTCAAATAAAACATTATATTTTTAATAAAAACAAATTTATTTTTTATGAAAAAAGAGTAACTACAAACATAAAAGAAAAATGCAATGCGTTGTACAGCTCAATATAAAGAAACGATGTATATCTTCCCATAACATGACATTTGGCAATAACTGGACCAAATATAATAATGAGGAGTTATTTTGAAAAATAACAGCCAACCTGGCCATCTATTTTCAAAGTATGCGAAGCCGTGAGGCACTGCCAAAACCCTATTATTTCATTCAACCCTATATTCAATTCAAAAAGTCAGGATTGGAAATTCTTGCCAACACGTTACTCTTTCTGAACATCGCTGTTATTCATTGAATCTGATCTGGACATGATTGGAAAGAGAGC
>SNQJ01S0069753.1:6327-36749 GCA_010110895.2 Picea sitchensis | reverse complement strand
AACTCTTATACTATTGTTCATTTCTCATTGGATATAATTGAATGGTTTAAGTATAAGTTGGAAAAGGTTTTTAAATTTTACTTGATACTGATTCACCCCCCTCTCAGTATCAACACCAAAGTGGCTAAAAAGGGAAACTATCTATTCACGTGAGGGTACTGGTGACTTTGGGGAGGAAGTCCCATCGGTATACCAGTAGGACCATAAGCAGTTTTCATGTGATGTGAAGATCCTGGCAGATTCGGATGTGGGTTTGGAGGCATGTATCCCATAGGGTTGTAGTGATTAGGGATATTCCCTTGAAAAGGGATGCTAGACTGAGCGTTCAATCCCCAAATGGGATTGGAAGAACCTGGATATGGTTGGCCTGAAATAGGGGGTATGAAAGAGCTAACTTGAGGCTGTTTCCCCCCATACAGTTGAGGATTACCCTGGGCGAGAGAGTTCCAATACTGGGCCAGTGATGATGGTATGTTTTGTCCATAGGGTGGGGTAAGTGGGGTTGTCCTACAAATGGGGGTTGTGTCCCAATTTGGGTTAGACCTCCAAATTGATTTTGGCCCCTAGGGTTGAATTTCCCTCCAACAGGAATCTGATAATTAGACGTGAAATACTGAGTAATGCCTCCGCTTGGGTTGGGGCCACTAGGGTCGAATCCTCTGATAAAAGGCGGATAAGACCCTCTGGAGGGGACCTGGGGAGGTGTCAGAATGAAAACATAAGCATGATTGTACCCATGAGAAGTAAAAACTCCAGAAGCTCTAGATGGAACCAGAGTAGGAATAGGGATAAAAGTATTCAAAGCATTATACCCAGGAGGAAGCGATGGGATAGGTCTAGACGAAAGTGGTGTGCCAATGGGAGCTTGGCTAGCCATCGTATTCCCAATGGGAATAGTCATAGCATTTGGGACCATTGTAGAATGGGCCATCTGAAGGGGAATGGTCAAGCTGGGACGAACTGACTGTGTGTCTGAACCAACAAAAAGATAGCAAGATGTACTAGTAAAGTGATTGAGAAGTATCGTGAAGGTAACATATATTTTAGGCAGTTCAAGGATGACAGGTATATTAGCACCTGTCTTTGAGCCATGAAGGTCTCACCCAGTGTGAGGTGGGGTTATAAAGATGTCAGTAGTCCAAAAAGGATTCTCATTTTCAGGGCCGGTGAGAGGTCTGGTCGGTATTCTAAAAGTGTCAACAAAAAGTTCTCCGGATGAATTCAGTCGGAGAATACGTCTCTTGTATCCAGGAGGTATGCAGAAAGTGTCTAGAGAATCATAAATAACTTGGTACTGTTCTAAAGAGTCATTCCTTTCTGTTTGTGAAGGTATGTTGTCCTGGACCTCGCTCTATTGAGGAGAGACCTCCAGTGGATTGGTAGGCAAGGGTTGAGGACCGTCGGGATCTTCCAGGGGTAGTCCTTGCATTCTATGTGAACGGCATGGAGGGTCAATGTTGGCTAAACCAAATATTCTATGGAAAAAATCTATGGCCAACTATGGAAACAAAAAAACACTCACTAATATAATCTAGGAATCACACCAAGCAAACAAAACCTTCTTATTTCGAAGTCACTAGTTGGTGATGAAATCCAACGTCATGAAGTCAATACAAGAATGGGCTAGGATAGAGCGGGTGGAAAGTTTATGTTGACGACCTTCTTAACATACTTACACCCTGGTGCAAGATCCCACACATAATCATGGTTATACCCTCCAAGGAGCCTGAGTGAGTTTGGCCAACGTCAATTCCAGGTACCATGAAGACTTGCCCCTCCACAGTCACCTTGTGTAAGACCCTAAGAAGATAGGCTACTAAGGTTACCAAGAACAACAATGATGCCTGGGGAAACGGTCGACAGAGATCCACATACAAAGGCAGGGTATCTAGCCCGAAATCAACTCAAAAGGATCCCACTCATCATTGTGGGTATACCTTTTAAGCAACCCCCATAATATGCACAATCTCACCAAGACCAACAAAGCATGGTGAGTAACTCTGCCAGTCTTAATGCGACCTCAGGTTTTACCCTTGTGTAAGAATGGCTTCCCAGGACAAAATGTTGCCAATGGATTTAAACACTCCCTATCACAAGATGTTATTGTGTGTTTTATTCTTTGGAGAGTGTGCCTCACAACCTATTCCAAAGAACTAGACTAGATAATGTTGGTGTAAAATACCCTATAAAATAAAAGTTTCTAAGTGAATTTTATAATTACATAGTGTTTTTATAGGTTTTCGTTTACACAAGAGTGAGACGGAAATGAAACCAATGTTGTATGAGACCTTGACCCAATAACGTGCAAATAGAAAATGAATGATGCAATTTTTCGTTCAATGAATTCTATCTACAGTAGGGATAAGATATATTTTTAGAATGATGTAAGCTACGAAATGTACTTTATTTTCTTGAATGAGTTCAATTTCAAACAACCATAACCAATGGAATTTCTTAATTTTCTCTTCTTTAAAAAAAAAAAATTGAATACAAAATTTTTCTTATGAGTGATTACTTAAAAGAATCAATGACTTTAAATTCTTCCTTTCTAAAACCACATCAGGGGTGTGACGAAGAAAGGACAAGCAATCAACGAAAATTGATACACTCAACAAGCACCCAAATCAAACTTTCAATGAAGATAAAAGTAAAAATGACAAGAAAGAGTTTCATCAAATGTAAATGAACAAATATCTTTCTAGTCAACAAGCAATCCGGAAAACGTAATCAATCCAAAACTTTTAAATCCAATCAACAGATTTTCAATCAATCAAGCACTCAGATGTGGGATCAGAGATTATATCCTTGTTGATAAAAATAAAAAATGAAACTAGAAAAATGAATAAGAGAGGTGTTCGATCTCCAAAAAACAATCAACAACAAGCTAAACACTCAAGAAACAGTCAAGAACTGGCATTAAAATTTCCTCCCAGCTGATAAAGAAAAACTGGGCATCAAGAGGTGACAAGACCCAATCCAAAAACATTTACAAACACCGTCGCGACCCAACAGTAGGTTACAGTGCGGAAATTAACCGTTTCCGCAGGCTAGAAACAAGTAGGGTGCGGAAAGCCCGCACTGGGATAAACAAACAGGGTGCAAAAATCAATGATTTCTGTAGGCTGTGTAGAGATTACAGTTCGGAAGTGTTTGCAAAGAAAGAAATTTTGGAAAAAGGATGGAATGTCTAAGGAAACCTTTAGGTCCAGAGAGTCTTGTTGGATCTCCCACAGACTCAGAGACTAAAACAGAATGAAAAAGATAGGCTAAAAGCGAACGGCCAACAAAAACCACTAATAAATCGTATCCCCAGCAGAGTCGCCAATTTTTTTATTGGATAAATCGGTGAATGCTTACATAAACTAATCTCCCTAGATCCACCTGGATCTATAAGAAAATGAGATGGAACATGACTCTTTCCCTAAATTGCAGTCATTGAGTTGAGTACCAAAGAAAGGATAGATGACATACCTTATGAATCACTTCCTTATATCTTTGTTGTCCCTGCTTCACTCCGGTACTCTTGTGAAATCAGATCTGCAATGACACAAACCAACCAATGTGAAAGAAACAATAGTAGAATTCAATAACAACCTAAACATGTGATCAAGGAGTCATGTAATAAAATACTAACGATTTTATGGGAAAGAGACATGCCACCGTATTATATTAATAAAAAGTGGAAGATACAACTGAATTTCCTTGATGTTGCAATTTCCCTTTTAGTGGTCCTTCGTCCCAACACACACATACACTTGCCTTGAAATTCGCATGAAGATAATCCACAAAATCTTGATGGACAAATGGAGGTCTCAAGCATCACTTGAAATAGGATTCTTCACACAATCCTCAGCCTATTCTTTCATCAATTCTTTGCTTAATATTTCTTAACCTTTTCCATGAGAAAACCATGATTATATAGGATAAGGTGAAGTGGTTAAAAGGATGAGTATGATCCCACCAAATCAAAGAAACCAGTAGGATCACAACCATAAAGATGCCACCTCACACTCTAGAAGATTCTCCTTCTATAAACTTCGTGAACCTCTTTCTTCCTTTATCTTTCAAATGCCACTACACCCTGCCTATATATAAGCTTGTGGAAACCATGTGAACCGGCTATAGAGCAGCATGTGGAAATCAAGGATTTTCGCACTGTGTAATACATGTAGCCTGCAACATCCTTTTAAAAATCAGACTTGTAGAGGAAGAAAGTAGTTTCTTTTCTCAGGCAAAAGATCATTTTGAGAGCCTGAACACATGCTTGTAAAATCATCATCATGGTGACCAAAATAATGTGTAACAGTAGGGAAGCATGGTAGAGGAGCAGGTGAACATCTGCAAAGAGAAGTTTGGGATCCAGGAGGATTTCAACAGTTGAGAAGAGGATCTCATGAGCATGAACTCATGATTTTCACAGCAGTGGAGTATGATGTAGGAGAATCTTTCCACCTCAGCATGCACCAAAAAAGCATCACATCAACGCACATTCAAGAAGGGAGAGAGGTGTCATCCCTTTCATTCTGCCCAAATTTAAATTTTAAATGTATTACATGTTTGATGCCTCAAGGAAAGCTGAGTCCATGTGCTTTGTACATGCTGAGTGTTAAATCACCTTTAATAGTCTCGAGTTGTACAGATCCTGAGCGTTTCCATAGATCTGGAATTGTAAATTCCTATTCATTTGTGATAGGTTTAAATTAATTGTGAAATGAAAGAAATAGGTAGATTGGAGGGAAATCTCATTGATCTCCCTCATGTATAAATGAATTTAATATTCTCCCAGTAGAGGCTACTGAAGTTTGATTGTAAATCACTGTAAGCCAAGGAGAGGAGAGGAGAAGAGCTAGGATTTTTTTACAGTCCAGCCTTGTACACATTTGTGTATGAAATTCATATTAATGCAAGAACAATTTTTCATGCATGTGAATCTCAGTGTATGCCCATATGAGTTTTTGTGTTTGATGTGAATGTTACCTATGTATTTATATGTTGTGAATGTGTGTAAATGTTTCATTTGTAGTGTTTGATAGTTTTGGGTTATTTAGGCTGGTACAGGGAGTGCATGATAGAGTATTGTAAACTCTATGAAGCCAACGCAAGGAGTGTGTGCTTGAATTCTGGTCAAAATTCAAGAAGAGAACGTGCGAGGTGGGCACATAAGAGAAATATTAATCTCATAAGAAACCTCAGAGTTGTTGAACACTCTAGAGGAAAGACTGCATAGAGAAAGCACAACCACAGTTACTGAATACTATGTAAGCTCAACAAGGAGTGATTTGAGTTGGTGCAAGGAGTGCACAGGAGCTCTGTGTTTCGAGTTCTGAGAGAAGAGTGTTAGAGAAGACACCCCATAGTTACTGAACACTTTGGTAGCCATTTCAAGGAGGAGTAATTCAGGGTTACTAAACACCCTAAAAGATAGTGCAGAGGAAGCAGAGTGAATAGATTTTTTGAACACTCTAGAAGAAAGGGCCTGCGAAGAGTTGTAGAAGCCAAGAACCTTGAGGTTTAGATATCTCAGGAGTAAGAGCATTGAGTTTCCAGTTGGGCATAATAAGTTTTCTAGGAAATAAGAAGGGTTGGGACCCTTAGAAACTTCGAGTAGTTTCAAGCTCATGAGAGATAGTTCCTTTGTGCACAAAACCTCAACAAAGAGTGCACAGGGCCATGTAAGGAGCGCGTAGGTCAAGTCGTTCTCTGACTCACTATTAGAGTAAAATAACTAAGTGTTGTAGAGTTCCAAGGCCGCAAGGTGTGCATCCAAGGTTTTAAAACCTTGCAGGGACAAGCTCAGGATAGGTAGTGAATCCAAGTACTCGGAGGAGGAGACTTAGAAGTTTTTCCAAGTTTGAGTGAGTCCAAAGTTCAGAGGGGAAGTCTGAGGTTCAAATTACCTTGAACATACAAGCTCAAGAAGGGATATAATTTCCTTCCAAAGCGCAAGCCAAGGCTGACCAGATAGCCTTGCGGAGAAAAGGAGTCAAGATCTCATGAGGTATAGCATTGGTCAAGACCGTGTGGTCCGAGTCTGGCTAAGGGATAAAAGGTCGAAGCCTTTGAAGAATCCGTAGGATCCTTTGTTGGAAGGAAGGTGAAGTGCATAGAAGGGAGAGGATACAGGAGCCATCGATATCGGTGGGACAACAATCTGGACCATTAGATCTACGTCTAGACCGACAGAGGAGAGTACATAAGAAGGTTATTGAAGGTAAGAAATGGATGGACATGATCTGTTCGAGAGGTTGGTGGTGATTTGACAATTGTTAGATCTAAGGAAGTTGTACAAGATTTAAGCCTAGTGGAGTTCAATCCCCTAGAGGGCTCAAACCATTTGAAGTCATCGGATCTAGCGGGGACACACGTCACGCGATTCCACATTTGGGTGCTAGAGCACTTCAGAGGAGTTTTGAATTAGAGTTAGTGAAGCCTAGGATTTCAAAGAACCGGAGGCTCGAAGCAATCCTAAGCATTGGATTGGTGGATGCGTAGCATCCGATTAGGCCCTTCATTACTTGTCGCTTGGGAGGAAAAACAACAAGGAGGAGTGGAGGACTCCTAGATACTGGATTCCCGGATTCCATCCAGACCATCGATCTAAGAGACAGGTGTCAGTTGGGTGAAGGGTTTGGCAGGTGGAGAATTTACAAGTAAGGATGAATGGATAGCATTGAGGAAATCGAGGGTCGAAGGCCGAAACATCGTCAACTGTCGATCTCAAAAAGGACACGTGGAGGGAGGAGATCCACTCTACTTCATCGACATTTGGAGGAATGCGAGACTCGACGACGTAAAACTTCCCAGAGCCCCGAATCGCAAAGGGATCTGAGCCGTCCACCTATCATCACCCTGAATCATTGATCTGTGCGAGGGTTATAGACTTTCAATCCTTTCAAGGGTTCGATTCTTCGTCGTTTCACAACTTTGGAGGGATGGAAAACTTTGCATGTTGAGGCTCCCAGAACACGAAGGTTCCAAAGTCCTGAATTGGGTAGAGTTCAAGGGTTTAGCCCCTAGTTTTGAGCTGATCCAAATTTATGCAGGAACGCAACAAAATACACAAATCACCATGAATACAAAGATGCAATGGAAATAACACTTCATTTCATTAATATCAAAGAACTAAAATTTGTTTACAAACATAATGGAAATAAACTAGCTAGGACGCTGGTAGCTTATCTCTGAGAAGAGATGTGGCGACTACAGGCCTCTAAAATCTGTGTTACAATGAGGCTTGAAGGCCTATATATTATTGAGAAACAATGGAAACCCAAAACATCCAAAAACCTAACCCTAGGAGATGAAATGCCAAAATATGGGCCTCGTCGAGGTAAATTGGTACATCAATTTCTTGGGGTCATAACTTTGGCATACTATATCCATTTGACGCACATGATACATCATTAGAAAGATATATCCGAGGACTACACTGCTATCAACAAATATAGATTTTTGAATGAAATCATATTCGCTTGAGGTTTGATGCCCAAAAAACGTCGTTTAGGGCCTCAAAATGGCTCCAGAAGTTCAGGACCCGAAAAACTGCTAAAAATAGTAAATTGTGCTACAATTAAGGAAACTGAAAAACTGAAAGAAACAATGGTAGGGGTCCAAGTGGAATAGTAGGGTGGCCAAAAATATCCACCTGGATCATTCCTCCCCCCTTAGGAAGCAATGGTCCCCATTGCGTTGAGTTCCTCCATGGGATGAGGAAACTTCTGCTGAACTTTGTCCCTAGTGAGCCACTTGCACTGGTGAAGGAGTTGGCCTTCTTTGAAAACTTGATATAGCTGGATCCTCTATTGGGGGGTGTTCTTGATCTGTGTGTCCATAATCCGATCAATTGTGGCTTGTTCCATGTAGTCTAGATTTAACTCTGTTGGTGTGGGTTGTTCTTCCATGTCAGATGTGTCCAGTAGAGGTGGAAAGTAGGCCCGAAGGCGGTCCACATTGAAAACTGGGTGCAGACCAAGGAATGGTGGAATAATGAACTTGAAGGAATTGTCCCCTATAGCCTTGGTGATGGTGTATGGCCCATATTCGAGCGGGCGAATTTTGTGGCGGGGTCCAGCGAGGCGCTCCTTCTGCAAATGTAGCCAAACTTTGTTGCCCACCTGGAAGTTGTGTTGCACCTGATGTTGATCATGTTGCTGCTTGTACTTAGCATTGGATCTGTCTAATATTTCATGAACCTGTTGGCGAATGTGCTAATTGTGCTCAATTAAGTTGTTCACCTTAGAATCTTCAGACTGGACATGAGCCGAATCAACTTGAGTAGCTGCAAAGGGCATGGCTACGTCAATGGGACATAGTGGTTGGAATCCCAAGCCCACCTGAAAGGGGTTGTGGTTAGTTGATCTTTGGAGGGCCTGGTTATAGCTATGTTGTACATAGGGGAGGCTCTCATCACATGTGTGTGGATTCTTTGAGTTATACATGCACAAAATGTGTACGATCATCCTGTTGACGACCTTTGTCTGGCCATTAGTTTAGGGATGGAAAGTTGTGGACTTGGTGAGCTTGGTGTCTAGCATTGACCAGAGGCTGGACCAAAATGTATTGAGGAACCTGTTGTCCCAATATGAGATGATAGATTGTGGGATCCCAAAGTGTGCCCACACTCATTCAAAGAAGAGTTTAGGAGTGGCTTCTACTGTGATATTTTTCTTACAGGCCACCATAATGGCCATCTTCGAGAATCTGTCAATGACCACGAAAACAAAGTCATTGCCATGCTTAGTAGAAGGAAGGCCCGACATGTAATCCATGGAGATGGATTCCCAAGGTCAACTAGGGGTAGGAAGTGGAGTATAGAGGCCTTGATTCTTGATGGTAGGTTTGGCAATGGCGCGGGCAGTGCAAGATCTGATGTACTTCTTGACATCCTGTCAAAGGTTTGGCCAATAGAAATACTTTTGAAGTACTGCCACTTTTTTCTCGACCCAGAAATGCCCAATGACCCAAATGTAGTGCACTTCCCAAATCATCTTGGCATGCTCACTTGAAGGAACACAAATATGTCCTAGGTGACATAGTAGTGCATCCTGGAGGTGAAAATTTGGAACTTGGTTACCCTCCAAGAGCGTCTTGTATGTGTGGCTGAATTCTAGATCGCTCTTCTAGAGAAGCGTCCAACCAGAAGTCTTGTGCCTACAAGAGTTGAGCACAATGGTTATTGCCACGATCGGTGGTCGGTTGAGGAAGTCTGCAACATTATTGGTGCTTCCCTTATTGTACTTGATGTTCAAATGAAATTGTTGCATATATGTGGACCACTTCTGATGGCGATCGTTCTACAACTTCCCTTGTGTCTGTATGAACTGCAGGGGTCGGTGGTATGTGTGGATGACAAGGATGATTTTAAGGATGGAAATTCATTTTAAAATGTAGAAACCTTGGCGAATATTACTAATCCTTCATATGTCAACTATAAATGTTTGGCGATATTTTTTTAAAAATATTCAAATTTCTAAGTATTTTATATAGTTTTTATAAAATTTTGGCGATTTTTAAGGTAAAATAATTTGATCCTATAGAATTTGAGCGAATCATTTTTAAAATAGCGAATCTCATTTTTGGAAAAACCATATAAAATTAGCCCATGAGCGAAATTTAGCCCCTAAAATCATCTATGGTGGATGATGGTTTCCTTCCCCAAAATGTAATGCTTCCATTGTCGGCAAGCCTACACAATGGAATACATTTCTTTGTCATAAGTGGGATACTTTCGGACTGTGTTGGATAGTGTCGCACTGTGATATTCCATTTGATTCCTCTGTTGAGTAAGAACTGCCCCAATGGCATAGTCAGTGGCATTTGTCTCGATCTCAAATGGTTGTTGCAAGTCTGGTAATGTGAGCATCGGGGCACAACAAAGGCGATGTTTCAATTCTACGAATGCCTTCTATTGAGATTCTGACTAAAATATTTTTTCTGTCGCTCCTCCCTTGGTGACTTGACTCAAGGGCCAAGTGATATGAGAGAATCCAAATATGAACTTGCAGTAGAAATTAGCAAGACCCATAAAGATGCGAAGCTCTGTTAGAGTGGTCGGGCCTGGCCAATCCAGGATGACTTTGATCTTGGTTGGATCCACATGCACCCCACTCTCATCAATAATGTATTCCAGATACTGAACTTGGGTCATGCCAAAAGTGCATTTCTCCAAATTGGCACACAACTTGTGTTTCCGCAGTGTTTGTAGGACCCGTCGGATGTGGTGGAGGTGCTCTTCCCAAGTCTGGCTGAAGATTGGAATGTCATCCAAGTACACTACTATAAATGAGTTGGTGAATGGCCACAAGATGTCATCCATTAGCCTCATGAAGGTTGCGGGAGAATTCATTAACCCAAAAAGCATGACCATCCATTTGAAAAGGCCCTCGTTGGTTTGAAGGCAGTCTTCTACACATCGAACGGTTCGATTGATACCTGGTGATACTCGAACTTCAATTTGATATTGATGAAATATTTTTCCACATTGAGTTGGTCCAGAAGGTCATCAATCCATGGGATCGGGTACCTATTCCGGACAATGAGCTTGTTCAGTGCTCGATAGTCAATACAGAGTCTCCAAGTCCCATCTTTCTTTTGCACCAACATGATTGAGCTCCCACAAAGCGATGAACTTGGCCGAATGTGAACTTTCTACAACAACTGCTAGATCTACCTCTTGAATTCATCATTCTCTAAAACAGAGCACCGATAGATTGATCCATTGGGCAGAAATGCACTTGGGGTCAGATCGATGGGGTGTTTGACCTAACAGTGCAGAGGCACCCCTGCAGGCAAGGTGAAGATGTCCCTATACTCCTCCATGACCTTGTCCATTTGTTGTTGTCATGCGGAGGAGCCTTGTTTGGAGGTCATGGCCATAGTCTTCTTCTTTCCTTGAGGGTGGATCATTAGGAAAAAAAAATTCCCGATTTTGGAAATGAGCTTACTGCATTGTTTTGTAGTAACCAAAGAGATAGCAACAGGCAGTGGTATCTTTGGTATCCTGTACAACTTATTTCCCATGGTAACAATAAAAAAGCAAGGTCAGGAATCATACACAACATGCCACTTCCAAAAGTATGGTTTTCCTAATAATACATCAAAAACATCAAGAGGAGAAATATCACATAATACCTCATTGGTGAAGGGCTTGATGTTGTAGGGAAGGTGACACTGTTGGCTAACATGGAGATCCCGTCCTTGGTGAAGCCACCCGATGGTGTACGGTTGTGGGTGTGCTATGGATGGAAAGCCTAACCGCTTCACGACCTCTACTGAAATGGGGTTCTTTTGGCTCCCACTATCGATAATGAACTATAGCAAGGATCCCTTTACACACATCTGGGAGTGGAAGAGATGCTCCTCCTCCTATGGATCTTTCGGTTCTTCCTTTTGGATCTTCGTGGTGGCAATGGTGGCATTGGGATCCACATCAATAATATACTTCCCTCTGTCATTCCCATTCTTAGTTTCCAATTCAATGTCATAGCATGCATTTGATTCAGAAGCCCTCATCTCGGCCATCAATGACTGTTTTGCCCGACACTCACTGGTGTTGTGAGTGGAGCTCTTATGGAACTCACACCACTTTCCCGTGTCCTTATTTGGATTTGCGGTGTTTGGTGTCCACTCGCCTATTCCACTTAGGCCCTGACCATTGTTTCTTTCAATTTTTCAGTTTCCTTAATTGTATCACAATTTACTATTTTTGGTAGTTTTTCAGGTCCTGAACTTCCAGAGCCGTTTTGAGGCCCTAAATGATGTTTTTTGGGCATCAAACCTTCAACGAATATGAGTTCGTTTCAAACTTGATATTCATTGTCAGCAGTGTATTTCTTGGATAGATTTTTCTAACGATGTATCATGTGCGTCAAACAGAGATAGTATTCCAAATTTACGACCCCAAGAAATTGATGTACCAAGTTACCCCGATGGGGCCCATATTCTGGCATTTCATCTCCTAGGGTTAGGTTTTTGGATGTTTAGGGTTTCCATTGTTTCTCATTAATATATAGGCCTTCAAGCCTCATTGTAACACAAAGTTCATAGGCCTATATAGGCCACATATCCTCTCAAAGATAAGCTACCAGCGCCCTAGCTAGTTTATTTCCATTCTATCTGTAAACAAATTTCAGTTCTTTGATATTAATGAAATGAAGTGTTATTTCCACTGCATCTTTGTATTCATGGTGATTTTTGTATTCTGTTGCGTTACTGCATAAATTTGGATCAGTGGTATCAGAGCGATTTTCTCTTTCTCGATCCTTCTTTGCATGTCCCCATTGAGGTCAGGTTATAAGGAGTTAGGGCTCGATCTGGTTGAACCTTTGCAATATCAGCCTCACAAACCCCAATGGACGCCCATGGGGGATGAAAAGAAAGATGAGGGAGTAGGAAATCCTATCAAAATATTGATCGAGGAGGCCCTTGAAAAATTGAAAGAAACAATGGTGTGGGTCCAAGTGGAATAGGCAGGTGACCACCAATATCCACCTGGATCATGAGCCCGGGGTCACGTAGAGGAAGCTTCTAACTAGAGGGAGCCTTCCAGAGAGCCAAGATTGACCCAAAATTACAGAAAAGGCTCGTGGAAATCTAAGAAAAGGTACAGGGAGGGCCTTGTGAGCTAATTCAATTCCTTTTAGAAGAATATCCTTAGATAGGGAGGTCAGCGGACCTCGGATGAGGGAAGGGGGTTTGCATCATCTTTCCTTTCAGAGATAGGCTACCCCATTCTACCAGTTTGTGTTCTACAAAGTTTTTTTATCTTATTCAGTAATAGAAGTTGGGTTTCATTGTATTTCTATGTTCTCTTCTATAATTTTGTGTATTTCATTATTATATCTCGGTTATATTTATGTCTTCATGTCGTTCTCAAAATAATGTGATCAATGATGGTTGTTCTTCCCCCCAACCATAACATGAATTTGGAAGGCTAGGTGATGGGAGAGCCTCAGTTGAAAATAGTCCAGATTAAACATAATCATATTTGATTCCTCTGGATCCATGATAACAATGGTTGATAAGAGGGCTCTAAGTTCTCTCAAACAATTTTGTAGAACTTCAAGCATTGACACTACACAAGGTGCTTGCACCAAATATTCAACAACTTTGTAGTTTTGAGCAGTGAAGGCACTTGGATTGAAAATTGAATTTTGAATTGTTCCCTTGGGTGGGAACAACACTGAGTCAACAACAAGCCTCTCAATATAAAGAGCGAAAAAGGATGGATGAGGATTTAAAGTGGAGGGCTTATTAGAAAATTGGTGACTCCACTGGGGAAGATCACTCACTAGATCCATAAAATTGGGATCTCCAATATTTTTATGAAGAAAATATCTCTCAAAGATTTTAGGGAGGAAATATCTCTCAAGATCCATCAAATTAGGATATTAGTTTGAGAAAATCTCTCAACCATCCATGAGATTCACAACTTCTCCTTGAGATTAGGAAACAAATGTGAGGTGGATTATCACACTAAATTAATTTCATTTTTTCAATAAAAATGAATAATACATTTGAACATAGTTTTTTAATCTTAATAGGATGAATTTCTCCTCCACATTGACTACGGATTGTGACAAATGTTCTTTCATGGTTTCAAGGTTGTGACACTCAATAAAGTGCATGCAACTCTTATTAAGATGCATACGACACTTGATAAAGTGCATGCGACACTTAGTAAGGTGCATATGACACTTTACGACACTTGTGACACTTAAGGTGTGTAATAGATGTGATACCTAAGTGTGACATTTTGGTGGTAACAAATGGATCTGCATGAATGCATATCACATATCCCAACTCTTTGATCTCCATGCTTCCAACATTCTCTTCCAGTTGAAGGGCGCCCATTGCTTCCTGCAACCAACTCCAAAGTATACTCCTCACAGGAACTGTCAGGGCGCTCTCTAAGGCCGCTCCAGTGATCTTCCACTCCTAGGGGTTATTTTTTTATGGAATCAATGAGGATATACAACATCATCCAATTCTACCATTCCTCTTCTTTCTTTGTCACAACCTAGGGAGTTGTTCTGTAACACTTATACCAAGGGGATTAATCAATTCAAATGTTCTTGTGTCATCATCTTTCCTTTTCATCTATCGTGTGTGTGTTTGTCTTGATATGTATCTTTATTGAATGCCTTTATATGCTACCAACATGATCATCATTATGATTCAGTATTTCAATGCTTTAATGCTTCTTTCTTCTTTTCTAGTTTTTGAGAATATATAGATTCTACATTTGATATTACATGAAGGAGGACTTGAATAACTTTACTCTACTATGATTCTTTGACTGTGAATAAAATAAAAAATATTTTTCCTATGTAGGGCTTGACTTCATGTAGTTGGTTGTGTATCGACTGATGTCGGTGAGAAACTGATCTAATCGGCTAAAGACTGAATTACATTACATAAGTGGAGGGGATTTCCTACCTATGAAGACTCACGTTTAATCCCCTCTTTTTGTCGATTCAATTTTCAACTCATGATTCAATCCACTAACATAATCTACAATATTAACTGAATTATAAACTTGATTAGAATAGACTGACTCCACTATGAGTCGCGTCAAATTGACTCGGGCTCAACACTTGGGTCAACTTTACTTACTCATTCCCTTCATGTAAGTGGTGCTAAGTTCTAGTGTTTGATCTATGTGATCAAGAGTTGTAAGTGCTTTGTTCATACTATGTGAGGCTTGCAAGGCTAAGTGCAAGTAACTGTAAGAGACTGTGTAAAGGCTTTATGTTGTGCCCTAGCTTGAAGAAGGAGGATCTGGTGAAGTGCGCGCAGATTTGTTGTCTTCTGCAGAGTAGGATTTTGATGCTATGTTCCTGTAAGAAGCTTGACCAAAGATAATAAAGAGTAGAAGAGTTGGTGGACGTAGCCCCAGGGTGGGGGTGAACCATGTACATGCTGTGTTTCTATGCTTTGTGCGATGTATTGATGTGTTTATGTGTTTACTTGCTTAGTGATTTAATATAGATGAATGATAGATAGATCTGTTGATTCTTTGTGCTTAATGATGTGGATGGATGTTAGATATGACTTATTTAAGTATGATTAGTGCTTAAATACCTTAGATCTGAATGAATACCGTGATGTTCTATAGTTTAGGGTTTATATGCACTGAGAGTAGGATTTCATTGTGTTGTAACTACTAAGTAGATATTCAGTTTTCATCGGAAAAGCCACAGTGTAACTACTAAGTAGATATTGATGAATGTTAACTACTGAGTGCTCTGTTAAGTCTTAGAATCACATATATGTGTCCCAGCTAAGGTTGCAGACATCTGAGTCCTGCAACCACCCTTGCCTCTACCTCGGGTGAGACTTCATCTGCTTCACAGGTGTTGCTGAAAGGACCAGTAGTTATGTTTTTTTTGGTGCACTGTTGTAGCGTTGAACCCTAGGTATTCCCCTGTGCCAACAAATGGTTCTGTTGCCAAGACCTAAAACTGTGATTGCTAGGAACTGAGGAAGAAGAAGCTTTGTGCAAAGATCCAACCTGAAACTGTGAAAGATTCGTGCGTAGGTCTGTTTCGCTAGTGCACAACATTCTACTTGATATATGAAGATTTGTGCCAATAAGAAGGGTCAGATCTAAAGAAAAGAGGTAAGGTCTGAAAGCTTTGTGCCCTGATAACAATAAAAGTAAGAATTTTGGTTAAAAGAGGTAAGATCTGCAATCTCTATGCTCCGATAAAGGTAAGAATAGTGAAAAGTTTTAGATCTGAAAGCTTTGTGCTCTTTTGAAGTAAGATAAGTTGAAATTTTTGTTTCAAAAGTATGGATCTAGGAAAGTTCGATAAGATTTGTCCTAGCTTGAAAACTAGGGCACTGATAGATGAAAGAAGATTTGATATAAGTAGATCTAATAAGAATAGTGAAAGATATGTTATACCTATGCATAGAGAGAATGTTTGGACTAATAAATGGATGTAGGACCCTAGAAAGAATTTGTTGCAGGCTAGCTACTATGATCCTAGCATGCAGTACAAGAAAAGATGGGGATCATTTAAAAGAAAGAGAGGATTAACCCTTTGCTATAGTTGTAGAAAACTAGGACAACTTTCTAAGGAATTCCCTGGAAGAATACCTAGTTGCCTCTATTGCAGTGCTATGGACCATGAAGTATTAGATTTCCCTAGAATGATTACTAAAGTTGAAAGGATGAATATGAGACAAGAATACCATGAGAAAGGTCAAGCAACTGAAACCAGGACAGAACCCTAGAAAGAATCAGAGAAAGTATTGCTCCAGGTGAAAGAAACCCTGAATGACCACTAACATGTCATATTATCAAAGATCTTCAAAGAAAAAGAATGCATAGAAGCCAAAATAGGAGACTTTGACATTGACTGTGTTCTGGATGAGGAAACATAGGTGAATATTATGAGAGAAAGAACTTGGGAAACTTTGGGAAAGCCTGCTATGATTCCTTCATTGGGAGGAATAGGACTATTCAGAGGAAAGTTGATAAACCTATGTGGAAATCTCACCCAGATATCTATGAATGTTAATGGAACTTCGAAAAAAGAAGAATTTGAAGTTGTTAAATTTATTGAGAACATCGCCCCATTTTCTATGTTACTAGGAAAACCTTGGATTGAAGAAGATTAGGCCAGAAGGAAGGAATAAGAAGTCTTAGAGGAGAAGAAGCAAAAATTAAAAGATTTCATGACGAGGAGGATCGCACACTTGATTGAAGAACAAGAGAACCAAGCGAAGCTATTTAAAACCAGAGACTTGGATGTCGAAGTGGGAATAACACTAGAAGACCCACATAAGACTAAAGTACCTACCCCAGATAAAGAAGAAGTATTACCCTTGAATCTTAGGAAAGAATATCAACAGCGTGAAGTTACTATGCCAAATAGATATAAGAATTAGAATGGAAAAAGGAATACCGAAACGAAACTCACTTGGAAAAAGGATAGAAAGCTAAGTGAGACAAGAGCTAAGATTGAAAAGTTACAGAAGGTTCCAGAAGGAACTTCACAGAAGGAAAATTTGCAAAATTGGAACTTCGTCGGGATATCAGAACAACGTCACATGGCACTTCGCCATGGCGAAGAAATATAGCCATTGGGAACAGTATAACCGTTAGATCAACACCCCGAACGGGTAGAAATGCATTTATGGTCAGACAGCTTGCCACCAGACCATTGGGACCACGCCATAATAGACATAAATGAGTTAATGAAGGATTCTCACCCATTGCAAGAGATTCGTTGCCAAGTTATCTATTTATCCTGTCGCGCCATGCACCGAGAACACTTTTGCCAACTGTGATTATCCAAGCTCGCAGAGTAGTTGATTTCACACAGTGTTCATCGCGCTATTGTCCTCCATCTCATTGCATTGACTAGTTACTCTTCTAAACCTGAGATATTCAACCATGAGCATGTATGTCCGAAGAACTTAGCGTAGTCGAAGAGTCTATGAATGAAGTACTCATCAACCTCATGAATGAGAGAGTCATGTCTAAGAGAGTAATGTCTGTGGGTGTACAAGCGTCATCGACGAGAGGAGTGCAAGCCTCCCCGTCAACTGCTCACGGAGCCGGACCATCACGACCATCAGTGGAAAAGAGAACCAAGCATAGAGATGATATAGCAAATGTGAAGTTGATATCGACCATATTTACCGACTAAATCCCACCTCTGGCCGCCGTGGTGAGTCGTGATAGTGTGCCAAGAGATTTTGAGTACACCATGGTCACTGCGTACCTCCTGAAGGGGATATGTGCAGTTCGAGTGCAGCAGGACAAGATCACAGCATTGAAGTTCAATGACTTCAACCTCACAGATCGCAAGAACCATAGCATGCTTTCCCCGTATAAATACCTGACAAGGACGAAGGGGAATAACTTAAATATAATCCCCCAGCCATGGACGATGAACTTCGCGCAGTCCACCCTGTTAAATGTAATGAAAATCCCACACTTTGGAAGGCACCATAAAGTCAACGCTTATGTCAAGTTGTTACTATCATGTTACCATGGAAACTACTTATGGATAGAACATTGTATTACAGTGGATTTGATGCTGATCCATAGGATCACAGGGTTGAGTATGAAAGGACCTGACCTGTAGGAGTTCTATCCAGGAAAAGCCACAGATCGCGCCCTAGCACAGAAGATCAAGGATACATACAACGATGTTGAGAAGGGGACGGGAGGCTACAAGGTATCCTCCATACAGAATGGCACAGTGTGCCTAGCATGCGAATTAATAGCTGGAAAACTAGTAAGGAAGAACAGACCCACGCAGGTCACAGTCTTTATCGTTGACCTCGCAGAGAAGTGTGTAGAAGGTATACAGATGAACTGGATGAAGTACCTAGTCAATTAGCTTGAACTAGACTGTCACGAAGTGCAGGATCAAGGCTACGAGTTTCACTTTAGCTGGCTCCTGATCCTCATTACATTTGTTTCCTGGGAGATGCCGAAAGGTGTGAACTTACCATATATTGAGTTGTCTGAGCTGCTTGCTGCAAAGTTCACCACACTCTAGTACTCGAGTGATATGAAAAAACAATGGCAGTCGAACACTGTTTTTCACACATATTACCTCCAGCTGAAGAGAGCCATCAAAGCTGAGCCTCACATGAATCTGAGCATCCTACAGAGGTTCTGAACCCTGATGAAGTTCCATGCAAATCGACACTTCATCTACATTACAGTGTGAGCCGATGAACATAAGGAGCATCTCCAGTCATACTATTAACTCATGAAAGAGGACCTTGAGGAGATCACTAAGGACTGGTCCACAGACCTCCTTGTCCCCACTGACCTTGCAGAAATGTCTGATCCTAAACTGGATAGCCTGGAGGGAAATCACAAAGAACAGAACACACCCAGAACCAACAGAAGGAAGAAGACTGAAGAGGTCCAAGACTTAAGCAACACCTCAGGGAAGACTACTTTCGTATCACTTGAATGAGGGGGTGATGACAAAATAGAAGAGATAAAAGGCAGAGAAGCTGAACAAAAGTAAGGCGAAGTAACACCGCTCAGAGATGAGGTTGACCCCTTAAAGAAGAGGAAGGTTTCTTCCCCGAAACCTTCTTCTCAAAAGAAATCAAGAGCCACTGTGACCAAGATACAGACTGTACTCACCACCGATGATTTTGACTTCATCATAGCAGCTCTAAATGATGCTTCACTAGAAATTGTGGAGAAACAAGAAGCCAAGCAGGAGGAAATGTACAATATAATTGAGGTCAAACCCCAAGGGGTACAACAATTCCTTCAGTCCAGTCGCGTAGTCTCCACTGCACCCCTGCCATTGGGAGAACCAGAGTTGCGAGATGATCCAACCCAGCTCTGCCGACTAGCAGATGCAACAGAAGCCCACCTTTGATGAGCACAAGAAGAAATAGAACAAGCCACCCAGGCATTGAAGCAAGTACAAGGAGTACTAATAGAATAATGTCGAGTTTCAGAGCAGGAGAAGGTTTCTCTCTAGTCAAAGTTTGACGAAGAGAAAGGACAGATGCAACAAGAAAAAGAATAGTTGCTTGAAAAGAAACTCGAAGTAAAAGATGCAGTCAACAGAGCACTCCACTTTGTGACAGGATTAGAACTAAGGGAAAAATATTGAGTCATGCATCAAGTAGAGCAGCCCGCTGAAGCTTTCCAACAGCTATAGCAAAGAATAACATACTTAGAGGTCTGCACAGTGCCCGACATTCTGCAGGATGTAAGGGATCAAAGAGAAGCAACTTCCCGGAGTGCAGTTGAGAGAATAAAGGCCCTTGCCATGGAATGCAAGCAACTGAGTGATTGCAGTTCCTAGACGTATGAGTGACTCACTGAGAACCCAGAACTAAAGGCACTGGAGTCATAGCTCTAGGAAGTGAAGCATGAAGCATAAACAATACAAGCGCAGTTGAAGCCCTTGTCAGTTGTGGAAAGAGTGAAGTGATCCCAGGAGCATCACACTTCCCAACAACAGGTCCACACTATCCAGAGAAGATTCATAGAAGTGACTCAGAGACTCCAACCTGTACAAGATGAGGCTTGCCAATTTTTCACAGAGATCGAAGGCCAAGGAGCAGAGCTAGAGAAATTTGTCACTGCAGCTGAACAATGCCTAGAGGGACTTGTAAACGAAGCAATCATCCAAGAGTTCACTGAACAAAAGGTCATGGCACAACAACAAGTCGAAGAATCTCGAGCCAATCTCTAGGCTTTTAAAGTAGAACTAGCTAGACTAGAGTGACTCAGGACAAGTCACAGGTGAGTGTTGGGGGCATGTTGGCCCTTGACCATGTTTTGAAGATTATTGGTCATGTTTGACCTATTTTTGGGACTTCGACAGGTTTTCAAAGGAGCAGTGCAAGACAAAGCGGAGATCATGGGATCTCGACCCCTTTTTAGGGATTTTTGGTTTTTGGGATTATGTAACAGGTATGGGAATGTTGGCCCATGGGTTTACCCATGTATAGGCCCTTTTTGTAGTGTATAAGTAGAAGACTAGTCGATGTAAGTAGTGAACAAGTCAGTTGTAAGTGGTGCTAAGTGATAGTGTTTGATTTATGTGATCAAGAGTTGTAAGTGCTTTGTGCATACTGTGTGAGGCTTGCAAGGCTAAGTGCAAGTAACTATCAGAGATTGCGTAAAGGCTTGGTGCTATGCCCTAGCTCGAAGAAGGAGGATCTGGCGAAGTCGGTGCAGATCTCATGTCTTCTGCGGAGTAGGATTTTGATGCTATGTGCCTATAAGAAGCTTGACCGAAGATAATAAAGAGGAGAAGAGTTGTTGGATGTAGCCCCAAGGTGGGGGTGAACCACGTACATGTTGTGTTTCTATGCTTTGTGCGATGTATTGATGTGTTTATGTGTTTACTTGCTTCGTGCTTTAATATAGATGAATGATAGATAGATATGTTGATGATTTGTGCTTAATGATGTGGATGGATGTTAGATATGACTTATGTAAGTATGATTAGTGCTTAAATACCTTATATCTAAATGAATAATGTGATGTTCTATAGTTTAGGGTTTATCTGCGTTGAGAGTAGAATTTCATTGTGCTATAACTACTAACTAGATATTGATGAATGTTAACTGTTGAGTGCTCTGTTAAGTGTTAGAATCACAGATCTGTGTCCCAGCTAAGGTTGCAGAGATCTGCATGTTGGCACAAGGGCAGACCCAAGGTTCAACGCTACAAAAACACACCAACAAAACCCTAACTACTGACCCTTTCGGCAACACCTGCGAAGAAGATGAAGTCTCACCCGAGGTAGAGGCAGGGGTGGTTGCAAGAATCAAGGGTATGCAACCTTAGCTGGGACACAGATCTGTGATTCTAGTACTTAATAGAGAACTTAGCACCATCAGTTCCTCAATATGAAATCAATATCCACTTCATTAATAAAACAGAGCCTCACAACATTCACACTGATCTAACATATTCAAGCACTTAGCATCAACAGGTAAGTAAGATCAAGCAGATCAAGCACTAAGCATATTCATATATATTAGATCTAATGTTCTACACACCATTATCACTAAGCATAAGAACATCTATCTAATCATCTCAAAGAACTTAGCAAAATAAGATATAAACACATTAAGACACGCACAAAGGAAGACAACACATCCTTTACATGGTTCACCCCCACCCTGGGGCTACCTCCACCAACTCTTCGTCTTTATTAGTGTATTCAATTGGTTACAAGCACAGAGACATCAAACCCTTCTATGCATAGGACAAAAGATCTGTGCAACTGGCTAGATCCTGCTTTCTTGTGTTACAACACAAAGCCTTCCACTGTCTGTTACAACCACTTGCACTTAGCTCTGCAAGTCTCTTACAATCATGCACAAAGAACTTACAAACCTTACTTGCACTTAGCACACATCACATAGTTGTCGATAGATACCCTCCCTTACATTTCCTAGATATCTATTTATACATTACAAAATAGGCCTAAGCATGGGTAAACCCATGGGCCGACATCCCAATCCCATTACATAATCCCAAAAACCCAAAAAGGACTCAAAAGTGGGTCGAGAACCCATGATCTCCACTTCGTCTTGCGCTCCTCCTTCGATAGTCTATCGAAGTCCAAATTAGGCTAATATGACCAAGAATCTCCCAAAACTTGGTTAAGGGCCAACAGGCCCCCAACACTCACCTGTGACTCATCCCAAGTCACTCTGGTCAGACTAGTTATGCCTTGAGCGTGGCTCGAGCAGCTTCAACCTGCTGCTGTGCTACAACCTCTTTCTCAGTGAACTCCTGGATCAATGTGTCATTCACTGACCCTTCTAGGAGTTGTTCTACTACGATGACAACATGTTCTATCTTTGCTCCTCGACTTTCAACCTTTGTGAACAGTTGGCATGCCTTCTCTTTCACTGGTTGGAGCCGTTGAGTTACTTCCATAACCTTTCTTTGAATCATATGGATCTACTGCTGGGAAATGCATTTCTCTTGAGACCGCTTCATTCTTTCCACAGGCGACAGGGCCTTCAGCTACGCCTGTAGCATGTATGTGTGTTGCTTCGCCTCTTTAAGTTGTGACTCCAATGCCTGTAATTCTAGATTCTCGACGAGGTTATCATATGTTTGGGCACTATGGTTACTCAACTACTTTCATTCCAAGGAAAGTGCTTTTAGTCTGTTGATTACGCTGCGGGAAGTTGTTTCTCTTTTGTCTCTTATCTCCTGTGGAGTTTCAGGTACTGCATGGACCTCTAAGTCAGCGATGCATTGTTGTAGCTTCTAGATTACTTCTTCAAGTTGTGCCACCTTCTGTGGAACTCTCTCTTTGGTCTTTACTTCGATGACTGTCACAAAGAGGGGTGCTCTATTGACCATTTCCCTTACTTCGAGTTGCTCTGCGAGCAACTATTCCTTGCTTTGTTGTAGTTGTGCTTTTTCTTCATCCCACTTTGCTTGGAGAGTAATCTTTTCTCGTTCTGTATTACTACGTTGCTCTAGAAGGAATCCCTGTACTTATGCTAAAGCCTGGGTGGCTTGCATTGTTTCTTCCTGAGCTCGTCGAAGGCGAGCTTCGACTGTATCAACAATTTGGTGGAGTTGAGCTGGCTCATCTCCCAGTTCTGGTGCTCCTATTGAAAAAGGCACAATGGAGATTGTGCGGCTAGACTGTAGTGTATGTTGCACCCCTTGGAGCTCAACCTCAAACCGATTATACATCTCCTCCTGATTAGCCTCCTACTTCTATGCTATCTCCAGCAAAGCATCATTTAGGGTTGCTACGATGAAATTGAAGTCATCTGGAGTAAGGACAGTCTGGAACCTAGTCCTGGTTCCTTTCACTTTCTTCCAGGATGAAGGTTTCGGAGGGGAAACCTTCCATTTATTTGAGGGGTCCTCTTCATCTCTAGGCTATGTGGTCTCACCTTCCTTTTGCTCAGTTTTTGTGCTATCTATCTCTTTGCATCACCTCCTTGCTCCGGTGATGCAGAAGCAGTTTTCATGGATGCGTTGTCCAAATCCTGAACTTCTTCAGGCTTCTTTGTCTTGCTAGGTCCGGGTGTATCCTGTGCAGTTTCTAGACTGTCGACGTCAGACATCTTCACAGGTTTTGTTGGAATAAGGAGGTTCGTCGACCATTCCTTGGTGATCTCTTCCAAGTCTTCCTCTGTTATTTTGTAGTAGGACTGCAAGTGTTGCTTATGGCCATCTACGCGCATTGTGATGCAAATAAAATGTCAATCAGTGTTGAACTTCATCAAAGGCCAAAACCTGTGGACATGGATGATTTTAGGGGCTAAATTTTGTTCATGGGCTAATTTTCCATGGTTTTTCCAAAAATGAGATTCGCTATTTTAAAAATGATTCGCCCAAATTCTATAGGATAAAATTATTTTACCTTAAAAATCGCCAAAAATTTATAAAAACTATATAAAATACCTAGAAATTTGAATATTTTGATAACAATATCGCCAAACATTTATAGTTTACATATGAAGGATTAGTAATATTCGCCAAGGTTTCTACATTTTAAAATAAATTTCCATCCTTAAAATCATCCCTGCCTGTGGAGAGTATTCGGGTTCATACGAGGCTCAGACTGGATGGATACTTTCAACTGGTTGTAATATGTATGGAAAACGACATTTGGCTGACATTGCTTATTCATGTCACTCGAGTACCACAGTGTACTAAACTTCGCGACCATAGGTTCAAAGGGCTCATTGTCCGGGAAGGTCGCACCTTCCAGGATCTCTCAGGTAATGAAAGTGATCAGGATCAATAACCAGCTAAAATGAAATTCGTACCCTTGGTCCTGTTCTTCTCTGCAGTCAATTTCTAATTGATTCACTAGGTACTGCACCCAATTCATTTGTAGGCCCTTTGTGCACTTCCCTGTGAGGTCCACTACAAATCAGGTGACTTATGTGGGTCAGTTCTTTTGTACTAACTTCCCAGCAATCAGTTGGCAGGCGAGGCACACTGTGCCGCTCTGGATAGAGGCTACCTTGTAGCCTCACATGCCCTTCTCGACATCATCGTACATGTCCTTTATCCTCTGGGTGAGAGCGTGATCCGCGGTATTTCCGGGGTAAAAATCTTGTGGGTTAGGGCCCTGCATACTCAGCCTTGTGATCCAATTGATCAATGTCAGATCCACTATTATGGGATTTTTTAACCGCAAATAACCTCCATGATAACAACACAACAACAAATTGACACATGCATTCACCTCATGGTGTCTTCTGAAGTGTGAGATCTTCATGACGTTGAGCAGTGTGGACTGCGCGAGGTTCATGGTCCACGACTGGGGAACTATCTTTGAATTGTTTCCCTTTGTTCTAGTCAGGTACTTATGCGGGGCAAGCATGCTATAGACCTTCCTTTCGCCAAGGTTGAAGTCATTAAAATTCAACACTACAATCTTATCTTGGTCTGCATGAACTGCGCATATCCCTTTCGGGAGGTACACAATGACTAAGGCATACTCAAAATCTTTGGGCACATTGTCTCGGTTTATCGTGCTGCTTAGAGGTGGTAGATAGGAAGGTAGTATACTTGGGATCAATTTAGCATTCGTGAGATCATCCCTGTGCTTGATTCGCTTCTCATCTACTAGCTGGGATGGTCCGGCTCGAGCAGTGGACAGAGAGGCCGACAGTCCTCTCATCGACGATGCTTGTACACCTGTAGACAGTCCTCTCTCCGACATGACTCTTTTAGTCATCAAGTCAAGGAGTACTTTTGTTACTGATTCTTCAACTGTTGTGAGATCATCGAACATATGCGTTGGGGGTTAAAAATTATCGGGGTCACGATTAACTAAGACATTGCACTAAAATAAAAAAACAAGAGCACAATGATATCTATATATAATTCACTTAGTCTACAGGCTCAAACTCTCATTTAGAAAAAGTGTTCTCCGTGCATGGCACAATGGGATAAATAGGAAACTCGGCAATGGTTCGCTTATAACGGGTATGAAGCCTCATTAACTCTTGTTCTGTCTGTTATGGCCCGATCCAACGGTTTGGTGGTGAACCATAAATGCTTTCCTACTCATTCGAAGTAGCATTCGAATGGATATATCGTTCCCAATGGCTATATTTCTTCGCCATGGCGAAGTGCCATGTGTCACTACTTTGATATCTCGGGGAAGCTCCAATTTTGCAAATTTTCTTTCTACGAAGTTTTCTCTGGAACCTTCTATAACTTTTCAATCTTAGCCCTCTTCTTACTTATCTTTCTAGCCTTCTTTCGAGTGAGCTTCATCTTGGTGGTCCTTTTTCCATTATGATTCTTATCTTCTTTGGACATAGTCACTTCGTGCTATTGAGATTCTTTCCTAGGGTTCAAGGGTAACACCTCTTCTTTATCTGGGATAGGTACTTTAGTCTTTTGTGAGTCCTCTAATTCTCTTGAAGCTTCGACATCTAGGTCTATAATGTTAAGTAGCTTTGATCTATTCTCCTTTTCTTCAATCAAATGTGCGATCCTTTTGGTCACAAAATATTTTAACTCTTGTTTCTGTTGTTCCAAAAATTCTTCTTCTTGTTTTCATCTGGCTTGATCTCTATCAATCCAAGGTTTTCCTAGTAACATGGTAAACGGGGCACTGTCCTCAATAAATTTAATAATCTCAAAGTCTTCTTCTGTCTAAGTTCCACTGGAATTCATAGATATCTAAGTGAGCTTTCCACATAGGTTTACCAGTTTTCCTCTGAATAACCCTATTCCTCCTAATGAAGGAATCATAGCAAGCCTCCCTATAACTTCCCAAGTTCTCTCTATCATGATATTCACCTGTGTTTCCTCATCCAGAACACAGTCAATGTCAAAGTCTCCTATTCTTGCTTTGATGCATTCCTTTTCTTTAAAGATCTTTGATAATCTAACATGTCGGTGGTAATTCAAGGTTTCTTTCATTTATAGAAATACTTTCTCTGATTCTTTATGGGGTTTTTCTATTTCTGGATCTGCCTTAGGGTTTTCCTGGTTCAGATTCATTTTTTCAAGCTTGGCAATCATTCTAGGGCAATCCAACACTTCATGGTCCAAATCCTTACAACAAATACAACTAGGTCTTCTCCCAGGGCATTCCTTAGCAAGATGTCCCGGTCTTCTACAACTGTAACAAAGGGTTACTCCTCTCTTTCTTTTAAATGATCCCCAACTTCTCCTGTACTGCATTCTAGGATCATAGGAGCTAACCTACAACAAATTATTTCTAGGATACTGCACCCATTTGTTAGTCCAAACATTCTTTCTATACATAGGTATAACATATCTTTCACTATTCTTATCAGATCTGTTCATATCAAACCTTGTTTCATCTAACAGTTCCCTAGTTTTCAAGATGGGACAAAATCAATCAAACATACCTAGATCCATACTTTAGAAACAAACAAATTCACTAATCTTACTCTTACAGAGCACAAAGCTTTCAGATCTAAAATTTTTCTATTATTCTTACCTTTATCAAAGCACAGAGCTTACAGATCTTACCTCTTTTCTTCAGATCTGACCTCTTTTCTTCAGATCTGTCCTCTTTTTTTGGCATAAAGCTTCACAGGTCAAGTAAAATGCTGCACACTAGGGTAGCAGATCAACGCACAAAGATTTCACGATTTCAGGTCGAATCTTTGCACAAAACTTCTTCTCCCTTAGTTCCCAGCAATCACAGTTTCAGGTCCCGGCAACATAACCATTTGTTGGCACAGGGGCAGGCCCAAGGTTCAACGCTACAACAATGCACCAACAAAACCCTAACTACCGGTCCTTTCGATAACACCTTTGAAGCAGATGAAGTCTCACCTGAGGTAGAGGCAGGGGTGGTTGCAAGACTCAAGTGTCTGCAACCTTAGCTGGGACATAGATCTATGATTCTGGTACTTAATAGAGCACTTAGCACCGTCAGTTCCTCAATATGCAATCAATATCCACTTCGCTGATAAAATCGAGCCTCACAACATTCACACTGATCTAATGTATTCAAGCACTTAGCATCAACAGGTAGGTCAGATCAAGTAGATCAAGCACTAAGTATATTCATATATATCAGATCTAACGTTCTACATACCATTAGAACTAAGCATAAGCAGGTCTATCTAATCATCTCAAAGCACTTAGCAAAAGAAGACATAAACACATTAAGACAAGAACAAAGAAAGACAACAAAGTGTTTATGTGGTTCACCCCCACCCTGGGGCTACGTCCACCAACTCTTCATCTTTATTAGCGTCTTCAATCGGTTACAAGCATAGAGACATCAAAACCTTCTCCACATAGGACATAAGATCTGCGCAGCTCGCTAGATCCTTCTTCCTTGTGTTACAGCCCAAAGCCTTCCACCGTCTGTTACAACCACTTGCACTTAGCTCTGCAAGTCTCTTACAATCATGCACAAAGCACTTACAGACCTTACTTGCACTTAGCACACATCACATAGATGTTGATAGATCCCCTCCCTTACATTGCCTAGATATCTATTTATACATTACAAAATAGGCCTAAGCATGGGTAAACCCATGGGCTGACATCCCAATCCCATTACATAATCCAAAAAACCCAAAAAGGACCCAAAAGTGGGCCGAGATCCTGTGATATCCACTTTGTCTTGTGCTCCTCCTTCGACAGGTTATTGAAGTCCAAAGTAGGCCATTATGACCAAGAATCTCCCAAAACTTGGTCAAGGGCCAACATTGATTCCTGCAACCACCCCTGCCTCTACCTCCGGTGAGACTTCATCTTCTTCACAGGTGTTGCCGAAAGGGCTGGTAGTTAGGGTTTTGTTGGTGCATTGTTGTAGCGTTGAACCCTGGGTCTGCCCCTGTGCCAACAAAGCACTTTATGGAAGAAAATACAACACATTAATAAGCTGGGACAACCCATTTGATAGAGCAATAGTTGGTCTAGATTTGCTCAAGGAAATGGAAGAGAAAATGTTGAAGATTAAGCAGAATTTAAAGGTTTCCCAAGACAGGCAGAAAAGTTATGTTGATAAGAACAGAACCCATAGGGAGTTTAAAGTGGGTGATCATGTTTTCTTGAAAGTAAAATCCAATAAAAGTTCCCTGAAGTTAGGAGACTGTTCCAAACTGGCAGCTAGATATTGTGGGCCTTTTGAAGTCCTAAAAAGGATTGGGCCAGTTGCATATATGCTTGCATTGCTTGCATCCATGACTGTACATAATGTGTTTCATGTTTCATCGCTTAAGAAATATATAGCTGATGATAATCATGCTATTGATTGGAATGTGATTCAGGTGGACAAAGAAGGCGTCTTGCAAGTGCATCCAATGCGCATATTGGACCGAAAGAGAAAACATCTCCAGAATTGAGCCATAAGGATTGTAACGGTCCAGTGGACTTGGTACGGACCTGAGGACGCAACATGGGAGCATGAGGATGCTATGTGGGCAGAATACCCACATCTTTTTGAAGATTTTGAAAATCTTGTTGATGTTGTGTAAATAAGTTGCAGTGAGGACCATGCAAAAATAAGGGGAGGGGGATTGTAATACCCCTAGGATGATTCCCAGTTGTATTATGAATTGAAACATGTTTTGTAGGCTGGTGAGACAAGCAATTATAAGCTGGTAGGATTATGGGTTATTGGGTCGGAGAGCCTAGGTGTTAAAGGCCAAGAACCTGTTTTGTACATGTAAATATTCATATTATTAATATAAAAACATCGTTGCTTGTAGACCGACCATGAAGAAAGAGTGATGGGGGACTAAGCTTCCACTAGGCTGGGTAAGGGAGAGGGGGCTGAAAGGTTGGAAAGAGGGGCTAAGATTAAGGGCTTAAGTCCAAGAGAAAAATAATATATTATTATTATTCCAAAGGTTGTTTAAAAAGGATATGTTTTGTCCTAAGTTCTGGAGAAAGGGAACGAATGCTAAATGGAGTGTATGCAGCTCTAGGAAAACAAGTGTCGACCTGGGCACATGTAGTTAAAACTAAAGAGTTAACTCGTGTTGGGGGTCCGTGTCCCATTCTTCCATCCTCCGCCTGAACTCCTTGGCCTCCATCATCGACCTCTAGATATTTTTCTTATCACACACCTTGAAACCAGTAAACCATGGAGGATCTGTGTCTCCTGTTGAATCTGATACCTTGGTAATCGCCTGAGCCGTGTTGTGTCTGAGCGTTTGGCTGTTGCCATTTTCGGTGCCCATGCCCATTTTCTATTGATGTCATCATCCTTGTGTCAACTGAGTGTTGATGTTGTTGCGGTTGCCCTCACCCGGTTGGAACTCAGTTGATGTGGTTGAAGAGGCAGGTTGTCAGTTCAGTGAGCAACTCTCTCTCCAGGGGAGAGAGGTGGTTGTGGAATGAAGAAGCAGGTTGTCAGGCCTATGAGAAACTCTCTCTCCAGGTGAGAGAGGTGGTTGTGAATTGAAGAAGCAGGTTGTCAGGCATGTGAGCAACTCTCTCCAGGTGAGAGAGTGTGCTGAGGAGGTGAGTTCTCCTGGAGGGAGTCCCATAGGTGCTACAGAGCTCTGAGAATTCCAGTATGGCCTGTTGTTGAAGCCCAAGGTAAGGGAGGTGGAGCAACCGATGGACTGTGTGATAGTGAGGGTGTATACTCTTGGGGTGAGACATGCATGTGGGGAATGAGAGTCTATGAGCAGTGGACGTGAGTGGATCCTGGGAGAGAATCCTTCTTCGTAAACTGTGTGACTTCCTATTGACCTTGCCTAGCCTAGGAATCCCTTGCCCGGTGGAGCTTAGTCCTAGCTCAAGGGTGACCTACTGCTGAGAGTGATGAGTAGTGTGGTCTAAGGCTAGGAGGTTAGTGGAAGGTCTGCACACAGTTGGTGGTTTGACTCCAGTTAAAAGATAAGTATCATTTATGTGCTTAATATGTATGTTATGCATGTATGTGATCCTTGAAATGTGTCATGTGTTCCGTTGCATATAAGACTTACTGTTAATTTCTGTTTGAGTTTGTATG
>SNQJ01S0069752.1:65054-75626 GCA_010110895.2 Picea sitchensis | reverse complement strand
CTTTGTGATCAACACCAATGTCCAAACCACAGGTGGTCTAAATATGATCTCAAACTGGGTATTGCTAGTCTGGCTAACCACTCGTATAGCTCTTTATGAATTCCTCCAAATAAAATCCCGTGTATATCAGTAAAGATATACCTTCCCAACCAATCCTCTGTGTTAATATTAGGGTTCTTATTCTAATCCTCAATGAAGTCCTTTTATTTTTCTTCTATCCACTTTTGAATCTTTGTCTTCAATGGAAACCACCTTGACATTCCCTCAAGAAGATCCTGGTCTCAACAACAGAACCATATGTTGGCATAGGGGCAGACCTAGGGATCAACTTTAACAGCACACCAACAAGCCCTAACTACTGGCCCTTTCACCAACACTTGTGAAGTAGATGCAGTCTCACCCGAAGTAGCAATAAGGGGTTGTAGGACACAGGTTTCTACAACTAGAGGAAATGCAGGTGGATTCAAAGGAACAACACACAGAGATCTAGTAATTCTTTATCTCCCTTAGGCCTATTGTGCGAGATATGTCTCAGATATAACACACTGATGCAATAATAGAATAACAGAAAGAAAAAGAGCACAACATCAATCACACAGAACAACAAGACATATTTGGTTCACCCTCTCCCTAGGTCTACGTCCACAGAACTGTGTTTCTTGATATTATGTGAAAACATATAGTTCTATCTATGCACTTAGCTTGTAGATATCTCTCTCTTTATCTCTTCTCTATCTCCCCTCCCTACGCACCCAGCTACAGGGTTGATCTTCGCACCCAGCTTAAGATCTTACAATACAGGCTCATTATTGCTCTCAACACAACAATCACAACTATCGACAACCAACACTTATGAACTCTCCTTGAACGAACAATGAGTAACCCACAATGAACAATCACCAAGCCATCCCAAGTTCTCTAGAACTTTATTTATACATTACAATGACAAACATCTAGGTGTCAAAACCCTAGATACCAAAACCCTAGGTCTAAAACCCTAGGTCAACGTGACCAGCATTTTCAGGGCTTCGCCAGCCCATCGTTCCTTCTTTCCCATGAGGTTCTCCAAATCACTCGTTGACGTATTCTTCCACTTGCTGAGTTTTCCACGGTCTATCTTCCTTGTTGATCTATCATCCTCGATCTTCTCGTTCAATGGCTAGATTTACCTTACTTCGCTCCTTTTCTTCTTCTTTGACCATTTCGAGCCGATATCAGTCATTGTTCCTTCTGCACAGTTCATATTTATCCTTTCTTCCTTAATCTTCGCTTTCTTCCATAACCAAGGGCCAAAAAAGGTTTAGGCAATACTTCTATTTCCTCCCCTACACAACATTCGACAACTTCAGGGTTTACAGGGGAAGGATAACTTCTTGCGTCAGTTCATAGTGAACTATGCCAATTTAACTAAAGGTTTTGTCTGTATTTTGAAGAAGGACACTCCATTTATATGGGATGAGTGAGCCCAGGAATCCTTCAATTCTCTTAAGAAATCCTTGGTATCGACACCTCTATTGAAGCCTCTAGACTATAGTGGAGACTATTTTATTTATATCGCCGCRTCCGAAGGGATGGYTGGTATGGTTCTRGTTCAAGAGGATGATGAGTTCCATCAACACATTGTCTACTATCTTAGTCAAATTTTAGTCGGTCCTGAACTTAAGTACTCTCACGTCGAGAAGCTAGCCTTTGTCATCGTACATGTAGTTCAGAKATTACATAATTATATATTGCTTTGTAAAACTATCGTAGTTGCATATATCAATCCATTTCAATATGTACTTACCAGGCATATCATAGGGGGGAAATTCAATAAGTGGATTGTTATTTTGCAAGAATTTGATCTCAATTTTGTTTTGGAAAAGTCTAAGAAATCACTAGTTTTTTCTGAGTTGATATCAGACTTCCCTCGACTAGATGAGCACGTTATTCATGTAAATTTGTTTCTAGATGAACATATATTCCTTGTCTCGTCTTCAGACCCCTGGTATGGATACATTCTAATTTATCTTCAAACCTTGAAGTTCTCCCAGCATCTGTCAAGAGACGATTGATGACGTATACATCATCAAGATAAAAACTACCTTATCATTTGTGACACTTTGTATCATTGAGGAGTAGATACTAGTGTGCGTCATTTCTTGAATCATGAGGAGGATGAGTCAATTCTGAATGACTGTCACAATAGGGCTTGTGGCGGTCATCTATTCGGGCTTGTGACAACCCAAAAAGTTTTATGAGCCGGTTATTTTTGGCCATCAATTTTTAAATATTGTTTTGAAGCGGTCAAAACATGTCACCCTTGCCAGGTGTTCGCTCAGAAAATGCACTCGCATCTAGCCCCTCTTCACCCATTCATCATCGTCGGTCCCTTCACCAAGTGGGAGGTGGATTTTATGGACTATAACCCAGCTTCGGCTGGGGGGAATCAACATATTATTGTGGCCATGGATTACTTCAGTAAATGGGCAGAGGCCATGCCTACCATTAAATATGATGGTAATATGGCAACATTATTCCTATTCAACCAAATTATAGCCCGTTTCAAAATCCCAAAAGATATTTTCACTGATCATGATAGTCACTTTCAGAATGAAATGATAGAGTTAGCATCAAAACTGGGGTTTAAGAATATTCATTCTTCCCCTTAATATCCCCAAGAAAATGGACAAGTAGAGATGGTAAATAAATCTCTCAAGACCATATTGAAAAAAAATGTCAGCCAGAGTAAATCTAACTGGAATCTAATGCTTTACCCTGCGCTTTGGGCATATTGAACCTCTGTTAATACTCCCACCAATTTTTCTCCTTTTAAGTTAGTACATGGTGTGGAGTCAATCATGTTGATTGAATGTGAAATCCCTTCCCTTAAACTGGAAATTGAGCTCCTACCTGACATATCCGATCTTGAATAATGCCTCGTGCACCTAGAGTGTCTAGATGAGTAGTGTCGAGATGCCTCTATGACTATCGAAGTGAATAAACAAAATGTTAAGGTTCAACATGATAGATCTATCTGTCCTTGACAGTATGTTGAGGGTAAGTTGGTCCTCCTATATGACCAAGCCAAAGAACTGTTGGGGGTAGGCAAGTTCAACCCCATGTGGCACTGTCCTTATATTGTGCGACGTGTTTTAGAGAAAGGAGCCTATGGATTAGAGTATTATGAAGGGAATATGTTGGATGAGCCCAGAAATGAGCTCTACCTTAAAAAATATTACACTTTATCCCTCAATCTTGGGCGTGACTCTTTGTATACTAATGTATCTTAGTGTATATATATATATATATTTTCCTTTGTGTCATCAAATTGCTTATTAGGTTTTCCCTTGGTTGGAAGATGTCAATGGAGTCTTCAGTTTACTTAGGATTCACAGATGGTTCTATTCATCATACATGGAACATGGCTTCCACCGCTTGGGTCATTTACTCACTAGAGGGTCAACTGGTGTCTTCAAGTGGCGTTTGTCTAGAGCCGTCAATGAATAATGTGGATGAGTATAACATCGTTATAGAATTATTACGTGATGTCATTTCACATAGTGTTTGGCCTTTAGAGTTTCACCTAGGCTCCCAGTTAATTGTATGTCAGTTAAACGACAGTTACCGTGTGTGAAACCCTACTCTACTTCAACGATTCCTACGGGTACGAATTTTGGAACGATACTTTGATTTTATTACTTATAATAACATACCTAGAAGTTCTAATTATGTATCTGATGCATATGCTAATTGTGTTTTAGATTGGAATTTATCACATAACTAAAGTAAAGAAAACACATTCATCAATGTACACATTGTAACATATATAAGTAAAGATGAGAACCAATGTTTTTTATATTTCATCTTTTCAAAAAATATGGTGATATTGTACAAAATGGGGCTCACACCCTCAAAATACATATATGGTTGGTAGATATATGACCATGGCATATATTCCTATGGAACCAAATGAGTATCATGATAGCACAACATGGCGTTTTTGAGACACTAGAAGAATCACACCCATGCATGGGGCACACCCACCACCTACAACTGCATAGCCTCTGGCAGATCCTCCACTTGAACCATAGGAATCTTGTGTGTCAATCAAGATAGGTTCCCCTGCACATTTTGTAGCACTCTCTCTGCATTTCCTCCTGCATGCTCATCTCCTCATTTCCTCCTTCGATGTCATGGGAATCCATTTGGTCGTCGTAGACCCACATCTTCATGACAAAGACATTGTTAATACTTGATACCATACAAAAAAAATTGTGTTTTTTTACTCTTTTTGAAAAAACACAAAATGATGAAATATATTAAAAAATTTCATACCTAAACCACCGTAGGTGAAGCCTATTGGAAAAGGCATATCTGGATCCCATATTTATTTGATCCTAGCATAGGGGTAGTCATCTATGGTTATAACATGTCGATTACACCAGAAAAAAAACTCATCATTGTAGGGGGTTGGCACCCTACCATCTCCTAACCATCTCATCACATCAGTCCATCGTGACATGCTTGGATCACATGGTCTGTGTGGAATTATATCCACTTTAGGGCTCAAACCTGGAACCCTCTCAAAGAAATAACTACACAAGATGGATGCAAAACCAAAGTTTCTCTTTCTCCCTTGTTTGAAATCTGTCAACTGACTCTTCATGTTAGTCAGCAGTGAGGTACACCAGTCATAAACAGTGGGTCATAAACACTCCATTGAATAGAACATGAGTGGTCTTGAAGCCTGGTGCAATGAGGCCAACCCAGAGATCCATGTAAGAACAAGAACAACAATCTTCAAACTCAGGTTATCAATCTCCCTGAATGGGAGTTAGCTCCCTACTTTATATGTGCCTGCAACATAGTGGGTGGAAATGTAATCCTCTATGTTCATACTACCCCCAGCCCCCTGGGCTTTGAGATTCACTACCTCACCTCGGCGAGGCAATCCTGTGATAAAATAGATTTCATCTACATCAATCCTCAATGGTTTCCCATCAAGATTGAAGGCCTCTGTCTCCAAATCCCAATAGTTTACGAGCATTTGGAGTAACCTCACTTGAGCTCTCATTCCTTTGAGAGCCCAAAATTTATAAAGGCCACATCTTTTTAGAGTTATTTGGGCCCATGCATCTCTTTCCACTATTGCATCTACTTCCTCATGCTCCCTCTCTCTCCATTCAAACACCATCCTACCAAAGGAAAATCATTTTTTGAGTTAAATTCATTAAAAAACTTGTTTGCGGTCTATAATGTTAACAATTGTGTGTAGGGCCACATATACGTGAGAAGACTTTTCTTTTCCCACGTACATGTCTCCACATACGTGACCCGATCAGCTATAGCTCTTGTACACCCTATTTTACACATTGTGCCCTATTAAACTCAAAAAATTAGGACTAAATTTAAATTTTAAACCATTAAAAATGAAGAGGAGGGGAAGAGAACTTACTTGGTCCATACGGTTGTCAATTCCCTTGATCATAGCTCCCACAATCGACACTTGAAGATCATGGGAAAAATGGTCTAAAATTCACTATGTGGGTGAAAACTCAAATGGTATGGTAAAATTGTTCATTTTTACTATTAGTAGAAATTTTTTATCCACTTTATATACTTTATGCTAATTTTTGACCTAGTGGACTAATAGTGTAGTGGAAGAAGTTGGTTTTGGTGGTTTTAGTTTTTGCGGTTTCTAACATCATATCACTCGTTCGTACCTTTGGCAGGTATTTTCTTTTACCAGCATATCGGATAGGTTGTCACTCCATTTTGCATGTTTCCATTGTCTTATGACTTTGACCCGCATGCCTTAGGTACAAACCCATTTATTAGCGACACAAAACCCTCTTACCATTACTAGAAGTGTCGTTATTGAGTGTTAGAGGCCTACCAAACATGGGTACCCTAGTTAGAACCTTTATGCCATTTGGTTCCCATGAAGAAGTTATTCCATAGGACTGAGAGTTCCTTATAGTTCTGATATGACTTTGCGTTCAAACCCCATATTCTTACTCACAATAATTCTAACCTATACCTATGGGACTCCCCCTGAGTCTTAGTTAAGATCTTTTTCGACTCTCTAAAAAAGTGAAAAGATTTCCGAGTGAACTTGTCTCTTTCACACTCATTAATTGGATTTGAAACGACATCTATTTGGTGTAATTTTAACCCTTTTTCGGACCAAGTGGACTATTTACAAAAAGGGAACACTCTAGTCAACATTGGCTAGAAGAGTTCTCATGGGTATTGTTTTATACTTTTTCATGCCTAGGGGACTAAATTACGGAAAAGGAAATTCTTTGGAGTTAAGTTGTAATTTCATTCCTTCCTCCTTCTTGCAGTATTGAGCCTATTTTTGGTTCCCTCTTTCTCGTTATAAGCCTCTTACCTCAATAATTTGCATCACTAGCCAAGCAGATCCTTGTTTATATCCTTTGCATCTTGACATCCTGTACCCTAAGAGGAAACATGCCCCTGAGTGTCCACGCCCCACATGCACTTCCTTGCATTGAGCATAGGTATGTTCCACCATTTGGAGCTAGTTTCTTACTCATGACACTCATTTCCTCTCTTGTATCATAACATTTATTTTCTTATGAAAAAACAAAACAAAAAATATGGGCGGGAAAATTACATTACCTCATATTGGCAGTAGTCGTGTCGTCTTTGAGCAGAGAACAAACTTTTGAGTCCCTTGGCATCCAAATTTTGGGATTAGCATGACCTTAGGAATCTGAGCTCATTACTTAGAGTTTACTCCTCCAACTAGTTATTCTTCCAGTACCTATGGATATTTTGATTGATGCCTCCTACATCACAAAGTTTCATCGTCAAGTCTATGCTTTTGGAGTCCTCCATATTTCTAATGCTCTTGTTCAAAGGAATTCTATAAGCCTATGTCGACCATTTCTCAGAACTTTTGACTTTGCATGTCGGCCATACCCTCATTGTGTCTCAAAATCACATGAAGTTATAGTCCTATCGTGCACCCTGGTGCTACTTTCATTATGGGTAAGTAACCTTGAACCCAATAGTCAACATCTCCTCATTGGTCGCTCATTGGGGGGTTTCCCTTGTGTTCGATGGAAATAAATCTATTCACAGATTGGGATTTGTGCAGTGTCTTGGATTCCATTAGCCTTATTGGTGTTTTCCTCGCCTTTATCGGTAGTCTTCCTTATTGGATGATATTTAGAGGGTCTTTTTCATGCATTACTTGCATCTGGTGCATGCAAAAGATGCACATGGTCATTGGTTCGTGAACATCCTCTTCATCTGAGTTACCCCAAATCATCAAGATATTTCTTTGCACCACATGTTGACTAATGAGAGATGCCTTAATTCTCTCCCTTCAACGGGTCTCCTTCCATCAACTTCAACTCATCTATTCTGGAAATGAGACCTAGAGTCCTATGAGTACCTAGAGGCTTGAAGTCATCAGTGGTGGGTTCTCCTGCCATCGAAAGTTGGGAATACATCAATGTCCCTTGATCGATGGATTCTTCAATTGTTTGACCTCAACACCTTTATTCACACTTGTAAGAATGTACTTGGTCCCTTGATACCTACTTTCATTATCAGTAGGTTGTCTCATGTTTTTTAATGGTATACCTCAATGACCGATAATCAAACAAAGTCTCATTGTGTTCGACATCAAATCCTCTATTCACATAATGTATACTTGCACCTTTGGCGGATAATGTAGAATACATTTATATTACAGTAGAAATATTCCTATTATGTTTCTTTCTTTCATTGGACCAATAGCTATATGACTTCAATGATCATGGGAAATCAGATTGTACTCCATTGTATAAAAATATCTTTAGATTGATTTTGAGACTGGTTTCCACTAGGCTTTGTTCATGACTATGAAAGCCTATGGCATGTGTCTACTTTGTATTTCCTAATCATGCACATGAACAGTTATTTGGTATATTTCCACATGGATCTGCAGTGTAATTCAAATTGGAAACCATGTGTACAAAGTCATTATGGATTGTAATATTCTCATGAGAAACTAGCACTTCCAGCCGAGTCTCCATTACTCCACTTCTGGGAATTATAATGTATTTCAGTCATTTCAGATACTCCTTTGACCTCACACATTAGGGGGAATATTTTATAGAAAATTTTGCCTCACCCCATGCAACTTGCTTGGATGGCCTTTCCATTTCCCTATGCAGACTTGAAGTCCTATTTTTGTACCTTATAGACACAAAAAATCAAATTTTTTCACATATACATGCCCTACCAGTTAGACAACATCTGTATACGTAGGTTGCACCACTATAGCCCACGTACATCGGGTTTGGTGGTCAAAATTAAAAATTATGTCGGGTTTCCATGTCACATAACGAGATCCATGATCCTTGACCTTACATATACTGAAAATGTTTTGACTCGACCCTTTGGTTCCACTTGAAGACTATCAATTGAGCCATATCCAAGCTATGGAGGGGGAGAGAATTCAACTTTTGAGAGCAAATATACTATGGATAAATTTTCACTTCACATTGAGTCTGCATCCCTTTATCCTTTAAGTTCTGAACTCATTGTTCAGCCCCCAAGCTCTTCCTTCTTTGATGGAGAACCTCATTGTCTCCTTTATATGATCTTTCCTTTGGTGGAGGATTGAAGTTGTGGAGGACCAACTGGAAGGAACTTAGTTTCTCAATTCCGAGATGTGTTGAAACAAAAGTTTGTCACCTATCTACTTTGTTGATTATTTTAATAGAAATACTCTTTTCTCGTCTAATTGATATCTTGCAAATATTTGAATTATTATTCCATGGGTGTATTTGTCATGAATGTTAATGGATTACACTATTTTATATGCTAAAATCATATATTATCACCATATGCTTGTGTATCGTGGTCATTGAGGACAAGTTGCAGGTATAAATCTTTGAGTTGCATGCTCAACGATGGTCTTCATCGAATGTCCAGATGAGGTAGGCTCTTGATCTTGTCTTGTTATAATTTCATTTATATAGAATACTTGAGATTATAGTTTATTTATGTATTTATTATGTCTGTTGTGTATTACCCCATGCCATAGAGATATTTTCCTCGTAACATAAGTGGAAGCTCTAGATATTGACAAGTGGCATTGTACAGGTGATGTGGCACATGATTGTTGGAAGTTGATGTGGCGGATTGTACCTCCAAGTGGTCCAATGGTTTCATGAAAAGTGGAATATATGGTCCAACCACAGTTAGAAATGTGGCACATAAGTAGACCAACTAGGTCTTGATATGTGGTGATCCTTCATTGGCTTATATTCACGTGGGATCATGTGGCAATTCACTTTTTATAATATAATACATATATTATAACAACCATTTAAAAGTACGTGTGGAGTTTTAAGTATATACTGTATATAATATATGTAAAAAAATTAATTGAGGTCGATGGGAATGGAACCCATGACCCCAACCATACAACAACTTAACTTACTCTCCACCAACCAATAAGTCATGAATATGGTTTGTTAAAATAAACCATAACTAAAATATTTATTATCATGCCAATATTCCATATTTAGTGGGATTCCTCCTAAAATTAGTAATAAGTTACCACTAATTTTGGGATTTTGTTAAGAGGGGTGGCCGATTTAATGGCACACACCCCAACACATTGTACACACAAAAAAATTGTGTTACACACAACTTTTTTGTGTTTTACACGATATTTTTTCTGTTTTACACATTTTTCTTTTGTGTTTTTGAACACAACATTCTCATGTACTAAATCTCCACTCATTTTCCTTTTGAAGTCAAGTTTGTAGTATTTTGAGAGTTATAGGGTATTTATAGTCATTAGAATCAATTTTTTGAGATGGAGTCGATGGTGACAATCTTATCACTCATTTGTAAGCCATAATTCTACAAATTTGGGATTTGTGAGTTGTAAGAGAGCTTTTGTGCATTTTTAAATAAATATATAGTGTTTATAGCCATTGGATTTGGTTTTCCGAGACGGTGCCGAATTTGAAATTTGTAATTGAGTTTGAGTAACATGCAATAAGGTCATTATGAAACACAATTATTGCTTTCATGTGATTTTGTATATGTTCATGTATGAATGATTATGCAAGTTATGTTCATCCGTTGAAGTGTTTTGTTAAGTAAGATAAGTCACTTCCATGCTAGAAACATTGTAAATAAAAGAATCTTGGAATACAAAAGTGGTTTCATACTTCATACTATTTGAGGATCAAGTGATATTAGAGACACTCGGTTCAGATCCAGTGGTGTATGATTTCTAATCCATTTTCGGATCACACTGGGGGGGGATTTTTCAAAGGTGGGGGAAAAGTATCCAGAAGATGGATCCATTGAGGAGGATCCAATAAATTGTTGATATGAGGTGAGGTATGGAATGGACCATAAGAGAAGAAGATAAAAAAAAGTCAAGAGATACACAAGAAGAGGTGAGATAAAAAGAAAAGTGGAATAGAAAGATGGAAAATAATTTTCCAGGGGCGTGCGATGAGGGGTTAGGTCCAAGATGAAGAGAAATAAATCACACCAAGTGGTAGTGTGGAAGTGGATGTTGTGCCAGAGTGGATCACAGGTGAC
>SNQJ01S0069752.1:36639-47178 GCA_010110895.2 Picea sitchensis | reverse complement strand
GAATCACCCATCCCCCAGGTGTCCTCTATACCTATGGTAAATTCTACACCACCTACTTACGTTATTTCTATTCCATCGCAACCAGTTAGTCAGAGTCAGTTTGTAAGTGTAAACGCTGGTAGGATATTGGGATCCCTAGGCATATCGCAACCAGGACCATTATGTTTCATTCTAATAGGATCAATGAGACCCACAATGTCTAGACATATGGGAGGATTGATCGTCTGATCCTAGAATTCTAGGGTAAATGGGACGAAGATGTAGAGCAACATTAGTTCTTATGTGAAACCATCTAAAGGTCCATAGGGACTCTCTATACAAACAAGTTGGTAGAGTTTCAGAAAACCTTGAGGGGTCATTCCCTCAAATGGTACATGAAGGATATTGAAACATGGGTGCTAGAAAAAGTGTTCACCCTTGGCCAAGTGCATTTGAAGTTCATCGTTGAATTCAAACTACCTCAATCATAGAAACAAACTCTCTCTGAGTTGTGGGAGATTCAACAAAGAGAAGGAGAATATGCCTCAGAGTACAACCAAAAGTTTAAGGATGTTATTGGGAGGCTAGCACATCCAATTCACAAAGATCACCAAAGGGAATGGTACATCCAAGGATTACTACCTCTGATGAGAATTCCTTTAATGCAACAATAGATAGCCACATTAACAGACACCTTGGAACAATCAATGAAGATCGAAGCCATGGCAGATTATCCAGGGAATCTGAGAATGACCAAGCCTCCAGTATATGAAAATTTGTTGCAACTTTGAGGACAAATATCGGCACTAACGGAAAATATTCAAGAATCAACCACGCCAAGACCAGGACAACCTCAGGTTTGGTGCACAAGATGCTACACAGAAGGGCATATGGAAAATGAATGTCCACACATGAGGGGAATCGGACCTCTTCACAACCTGATGGGACCTTCTTTAGGATCCACGGGAGGAGTTGTGCAAGTATTTGTGACTCCACCATTCCATACACCAGGGCTATACAATTCTTTTTTGGGCGCTCAAACGTCTTAGACAACTGAGTATTGTGAAATTTGTAGGATGCATGAGTATGCATCGAGGCAGTTTCCTATTATGTAGAAGTACATGATTGTGCCCAATACAATACACTGTGATTTCTGCACATCTATAACCCATGCCAAAAATCAATGTAGAGCATCAGACGCACTTGCTGGCAGATTAGACCGGACAATGTTCAGAGCAAATGAAACCCCCCCAGGACCTAGAAGAGGCCAGGGAGGTGGGGTTGGAGGTGGATTCATAGGAGGGAGAAATGGAGGTAGAGGGATGAGAAGATGTTACAACTGCAACGAATAAGTTCATTTGGCCAGAGACTGCCCTCACCAAAGATGACCATGGTGCTCTTACTGCAGGAACAATGGCCATGCAATTGAAGACTGTCCAGACTTGATCATGAAGTGGGAAGATCAGGTTTGTCAATGAGGAGCCAATCTCATAAGCTCATAATTAAAAAGGGGAATTGAGGGTCAGCTACCTAATATTAACATTGTTACTCATGGAGGAGCAAAAAATGGGGCAGATGCAGACAATCAACCCAAGATTCAGAATTTTTTTCCCAAAGATGACAGGTATGACCCTGAAAAAAAAATTTTATTTTTTAAATATGCAATAGAAATATTTAAGAGTATCCCCACTCTAGATATAATATGGAATCCTCCTAAATTTTTGTCTCAACCTAACCTTGCACAAGCCCCTACCTCACCACCAGCACCTAGAAATTTTACAATTCCTAGGAGATGTCCTGAGCAGTCTCAAAGTGTATTCAGTATTTGGTTTCAATTATTCTTTGATATCGTATGGGATGACCAACTTAGTGAGAAGTTTCACATCACCCTGTACCTAATACTGGGAAACAGGGGAACCCTAGAATCCATAGTAAGGACCAACCTCCCTGAGAAGAATACCCATAGAATACAAAGAAGAAATGTGCGAACAGGAAAATAATTTAGGTTAGAAGCCCAATTAGATGATTTTTAAATCAAATATGTCATGATATATTTGGGATCATATGTCAAAATCCTACCCAAAAAAACCTGGGAAGCTTTGGAAAAACCTTAGTATATTCCCCCATCGATTTGAGAATGGCAAACCAATACTGGATTTTCCAAGTAGGAAGGCTGGAAAATGTGGAAATAGATGTTGCAGGAGTTAAGATCACAACTGATTTTGAGGTAATTGAAATCATGGACGATAAGGACCCCTACCCTGCTCTGGTCGGAATTGATTGGGAATATGAAAAGTATGTTATCATTGATCTAAATAGAGACACCATGACGTTTGAAGCAGACGAAATAAAAGTAGTTCAGCTCTTGGATCCTTTTCTAGGGCATAGATATATTGAACCAATGGACCTTAATATGGAGTTAGAGGCCCTTGAATAATTATACGCCATCATAGAAGGTATGAGACCATATTATATAAATCCTACTGCAAACAGATCGGTAAGTTGGAGAAGCATACAGTTTGTTGATGAGGATTTGAAAGAAACATTTGATAGTTGGAAACAAGGTTCATATGAGTGATTCTCAAGGCGATGCGCAACTTTCAGAGAAACAAGATGGATTGGAATTGAGCTCAGAAAACCCCCGATATATGATGGTACCTCAGAGGTACATAGTTTTCTAGCCAGCATAGAAGAGAAGATAGAGACAGAGCAAAGGATCTCTATTCTTGACTTAGCCTTGTAGGATACCCATGCTAGATGGTGGGGCACCCATAAAGCCTCAATTATGGAGTGGGAGGATGAAAATCAAGCCATCCAATGTCGATTCCAAAGGAGATATCATATGAAATAAGAAATGAAGATATATTTGCAAGATGCACAACTGTTCGTCGAACGATGTAACCCTAGAGGGCATATTGAACATTGCTTAGAGCAGTGGAGAGTTGCGGAAGTACCCTCTCACCTATGGGTCCAGGTATTTTGAAAATTTGTTGGGGCCTACTCCAAAGGCCTGGTATATACATGAGGAGACCATAAGACAAATGAACTATTGGCAGACCTTACAAGAAAAAAATTGCAAGGATTTCTCCTTTACAAGTAAGTACCCTGAGATCAACACAATCCTTCAAAGAATCAGGGAAATGCTTTTTACTGACATTAGAAAAAAGAGATCAAGTCCAGTAGTGTGTGTTGACCATGTTCATTTTCTTCAGTCCAGTCTGAGCCTTGAAATTGATAAGATAAATGTACCTTGTTGTAAAGTTTAGAAAGACTTGGAAAAATCTAATGACTTAGAAGAGMTTAGAAACTTAGACATTAAATAAATCGAAGGTAGTAGAGAGATTCAAGACACTATAACCAGTCGTACYTRCAGATCCTATAATCAACCACTGAAGTTGTGGAAAGTCACTATAGGGAGTGTAGAGAATCCTAAGATAGCTTCTATAGGAGACTACTGGGATGAGAAAACTATGAACRAAGTACATAATCTGTTGCGGGAGTATGAGGACTTGTTTCCAAAAACATTCTCAAAACTGAAAGGTATAAAAGGAGCCATGGGAGAAATGAAAATCAAGTTGAAACCCGGCTTAAGACCTATGAAACACARAATGTACTGACTTAATCCAAGAATAAAAGAGAAGGTCAAGAAATAAGTGGACAAAATGCTTGTAGCAAGACTTATTTTCCCAATCGAAGAAGCAGAATGGATTAGCCCCATATTTATCTACAGTAAGAAAGGAACATAAGACATCCATATCTGCGTGGACTACAAAAGTCTGAATTCTGCATGCGTGCATGATCCATTTACAACACCTTTCAGTGACGAGGTGTTAGATCAAGTTGCGAGAAAAGAATATTATTCATTTACATACAGATTCTCAGGATATCATCAAATTAGAATCATAGAGGAATACAATAAGAATACTACATTCATAACCGAATGGGGATCATTCGCATAAAATGTAATTATTTTTGGTTTGAAGTACGCCCCTGCAGATTTTTCCTAGATTGTGATAGAATCATTTTGAGAATTCATCCACAAGTTTGTAGAAGTCTATATGGATGATTGGATGGTGTACATCCTGTTAAAATATCATGTCAGGCTACTCTAGTTAATGTTTTATAGATGTCACAAAATGAAGATATCTCTAAATCTAAGAAAGTGCATTTTTTGTGTACCTCATGGCAATGTGTTAGGCTACATTGTATGCAGAGAAGGAGTCCTGGTGTACCCAATTAAAGTTGCAATCACTCTGAACATGCCTCCACCTACAAGTGCCAAAGTGTTCCACTCCACGATGGGACATATATGATATTACCGCGGGTTCATCATAAGATATTCAACTATCACATCACCCCTTGAGAAATTGCTGAAAAAGTATGAACTGTTTCGGTGGACACCAGAGTGTGATAAGGCATTCAACATTCTCAAAGAAAAACTAAGTATTGCACCTAGATTGATATTTTCCAATTGTGAAAATTGAATTCCATGTACATGTAGATGCATCAAGCATCACCCTGAGAGACATTTTAACACAAAAAAGGGAATGGAATATGGATCACCCTATCTAATTTGCAAACAAAAAACTATTGCAAGCTGAGCGCAACTACACAACCACCAAAAGGGAAGATTTAGCTATGATTTATGCATTACAGAAGTTTAGATACTACTTGTTAGGCTCTCATTTCAAGTTTTTTACTAACCATTCTGTATTGAAGTACCTAGTCAATAAACCAATACTAAAAGGAAAAATTTGCAGGTGGCTACTGTAGTTTCAAGAATTTTTGTTTGAAGTAATTGTCAAACCAAGAAGATGAAATGTAGGTCCAGATCACCTTTCCAGGTTGGAATCAGGGGAAATTGGTGGAGGAGTGGATGATCATCTCCTAGACACAGACCTATTCTGGATTGAGCCCATTCCATAGTATCTTGAAGACATTGATATCTTCCTCAATACAGGGACCTACCGAGAAACTTACTATGCAACCCAAAAGTGACATATGGTGGTTCACGAAACATACTATCAATTGATTATCGGATTACTTTACGAATTGGGACTCGACAACATCCTTAGGAGATGTGTCTTGAACCATGAAAGGCATGATATCTTGTGGGAATGCCATGGTGGAGTTGTGGGAGGACATGTCGGAGATAAATCCACTGCACAAAAGATACTTCAAGATGGATTATGGTGGGCCACGTTATTTAAAGATGCTAAGGAATATGATAGATGTTGTGACAGCTCCCAAAGAGTAGGGAATCCATCATTCATATATGAATTACCCCTCTATCTAGTTAGAGCACTTTAGGAATTTGAGAAGTGGGTTGTTGATTTTATTGGACCGATCAACCCCTTGGCTAAGCACTCAAAGGCCAGATACATCATCACTACAACTTATTACCTTACAATATGGGCTGAAGTAGAGGCAGTTCAAGATTGTTCTACAGATACAGCTACTAGATTTATCTTTAAGAACATTATCACTCGTTTTGGATGTCCTAGAAGTATAACCAGTGATCAAGGTAAACACTTTATCAGAAGAACAATTGCAACAATAACAACATAATTCCTTATCCAACACCATAAGAGCAGTCCCTACCATCTGCAAGCTAATGGTACAGTAGAGGCATTCAATAAAATTATGAAAAGAGGACTAACAAAAGTATGTTGCACAAACCGGGAATATTGGGATGATAGAATTCCAGTAGTCTTGTGGGCTTACAGAACTCCCATGAAGAAGTTACACAAGTATACCCCATTTCAGTTGGTCTATGGGAAAGAAGTTGTTGTACCCACATAATTTATTACCCCTAGTCTCTATATAACATAGGCTACACACATGAAAGATGATGAATTAGTTGTGCAGAGGATTGCATACTTGCAAGAACTTGAGGAAGCAAGATTTCTAGGAGATTTTCATCAGACATTTGAGAAAGATAGACAGAAATCTTGGCATGATAGGCATATTAAGTCCAAATTATTTGTGAAAGAGGATAAGGTAATACTCTACGAAATTCGATATCAGAAACATCCAGGCAATTTGCGCATGCATTGGTTGGGCCCATTCATAGTTGCGGAAATACAACACTCTGGTGAAGTCAGGCTAGTGCAATTGGATGGTATCCTTCGGCCAGGATGGGTGAATGGTGCCCACATGAAACCCTAGATTTCTCATGCTTGATCCAAATCATGGTTGCTCTAGTCCAAAGGAGCATGTACAATAGTTAGATTTTAATTTCCTGTAATTCATTTAATTCAATTAATAACGTCAAAGTGTGCATTGTTGTGCCACGAATATATTTTTCTTTTTTAGTCTAAGCATTTCTTTTGCACTGAATTGTTTAGTGAGTTTCATGGGATCGAAAGAGCCACCATTACATTAAATTAAGTCATTCAATTTGATGAGGACCCCCATTGTGGCCGGAGGGAGGGAGAATCTGAACTACATCACAACCCATGTGCCACACACATCCAGTCCTATCATATGCTTTATGAAAGCCATTGTAACCCATCATAATTTTTCGTTAAGCCATAAAGGCGTGATGCGCCCAGATTCCATCGATATCCTTACCATTATTCTTAGTCATTAAAAGGATAATCCCCTCATCTCAAGCACATCCATGTCAGTCTGTTCATTAAAATACAAGACCAGTTGATATATCTTACATTGTTATCCGTCCGGTCAAACACCTAATCCTAAAATCACGTTTATGGCCTAATCATGAGTGTCTTTATGTGTGCTTACAAAAGCTTTCTAGTTATCCAGTTAAAATACCCTGTGAATGTGTGAGCGAACATCATTGTTTGTTGTTAGCTAGATTTTGAATTTTTTGCATTCATGCATACCCTTAGAGATTTTCGTTCTCCTGTCACAAAGCCAACCCCCATTTATCCAGTGTATCAACACTTTAGAGATACCATGCCGAGAGAAAAAGGAGGTTGGATTTCAGCTCACAAAGAAGCAATCCCAAATGAACCATATGATCCTTGGATCAAGATATTCGGGGATGTCAAGGGGAAGACAGAGCAAGTGAAACTTCTAGACCTAGATCTGACGGACCAGGTATCGTTTCCATTGATGAGAATTGTCTTTTTCTAGGACTTGGTCCCAGATACAATGGGAGGCATGCAATTTGTTTCAAATCCTAAGTTCATCAACCTGGTTAACTCCACAATCATGCACCTCAGGGATTTACTAGTCTTCGGGACCACAAGCGAGGTTGCGTAGTGCACAAAGTTTCTAATAATTCGAGTGCGCGATAGTATCTTATGCTCAACCAAAGGTATATGATTCATGCAGATGAAATCCACCAGTTCACCAACTTATCTCTCAAGGGTGAGGATGTATCCAAAGGATTCCAAGGCCCGAGCAAGAACGGGAACAAGAAAGGAGAGCTTATACTATATGAGAAGTTCCACACACAGAGAGGTGGTCGAATGAAAAATACTGACCAAATCATTCTATAAATAGTCCAGAGGGTCTGCTATGTAATTGCGATCAGGGTTATGCATTCATACTACAAGGGAGAATGCACCTTAGATTCTATTTCAGTATCCGACTTCTATGCAAATGGATTTGTATTTGATTGGTGCAGCTACCTACTAGAGGAACTTATGGTCATGTGTGAGGAAGCTTAGGAGAAATGAGTAACTTTCACATATGGATACCTACTAGTAGCGTTTTCTATGTGGAAATGGAAGCCACCCATGGGAAGACAATTAGCACTAGCGGACAAAGGCCGCTTGGAAAAAATGTTTGAGTCATGGCATGTAAGGCCAGATCAGGAGAACATGAAGTTTAACAAAGTCGCCTTTGCAAAATGGTATACTCAGATGATCGACACAACTCAGTGGTGGTGCATACCATGAGAATTGTTGAACCTACATACCTGTAACATATCCTTTGGCCTGAATCGCCACAATACCCTTGTCTGGCTGAGGCATTCAAAGCTCGAAAATTTCCACTCCAAGTTTCCCCCCTTCTACCTTGATGAGGAATCATTTGATAAATAATTCATGTCGTGGACTGGAGTCAAGTGCAATCCATGCAAATATGGCATGCACTACCTCTTTCCTGTAGAGCTCCTGAAGAAAAAGGGGTAGGAAGGAGTAGGGATGAGTTTCGGCCCAACAAAGAAGAAACAAAGGGTCCAGATGTCGACAGACTTAGAAGATGAAGAGGATGCATAACCTATAGAATGCAAGAAGAGGGTGTTGTCTATGTTTCCGCAGCTACCAAACCAAGCCATTCTATCATGTAAATATGTCAACAACATCCTCTTCACTGCTTTAATAGGGGACCCCTTAGTTAAGAAACCATGAACAGGGATTTTCAATACAAATATTTTGAATCCACAACTGATATCCTTGTCTATACCTCGTACTAGAGCAGTTTCTCGAGATGTTCAGACTGTGATCGATATCCAAGATGATCCTAAGCCACATACCACCGCATCCACAACCATCATCAATGAGCAACCTATATTTACCCCACAAGCCCCATCGCCACCACAATACACCACCATTAAACCCCAACCCACTTCGCCCGAGCCCATGCAGTTGGATCTCCCCGACCCATCCAAGAATGTACCAGAACACATTACGTTGACCCCTGAAGCCTCGAGCCAGTTAGTCACTCCATTGGTACCCATTTAGGACACTCTAGCTTGGACGGAGAGTCAAATTGTTCTGATAGTGAAAGTTCCAAGAACTTAGGGTCCTCTCTCAATAAACAATCTTGAGATTCGCATCAATAGAAGTAGAACCCTAGAAGTTTCATTATAGAAAGAGGAAAAAATAGAGATGGCTTAGAAGGAACCCTACATCGGGGTAGAGTGCAACATATTTGCAAGAACAACTAGAACCAGTATTCCATAACCCACAACTATGCATAGAACTATTGCAGGTTTACCTAGCCAAGAAAAAAAAAATCCTCAATTTCCAGCGAAATAGAAGGTTGGTGTTGTGCCTATTTCTCCACTTGGGTGAGAAAAACAATGGCACTGGCATGACTAGTTGGGCCTGCTAGACAAGAAAATAGTTCATGAGTGGGTTAAACAAGCCAAACACATGTAATAAACAAATAAACAAACTAAACTACTAAGGAAATAAAAACTAGAATTCATAAGAAACTTAGAACCATAAACAATCAACCAATGACAAAGATTATGCCACCAATGGATAATTATATTAGTTGGAAAAACACCATAGATAAAAATGAGGAATTATGAGTCCCCTCTTCCTCCTTGGGAGGTCCCTTGAGTTCGGTAATGGAGAGATATTCTTAGAATGGAAGAAAAATGGCAAATGATGAATAAAATCAATGCCTATTCCCTTAAGAGGTGAGTGGAAGGGCCTATTGCAATGATGCTTAAATACTCCAAGGAGAAAAAAGGATTCTCAAGGGAGGATTGAGGCAGCATAACAATACTATGAATATCTTCATTTCTTAGTGCACCCATGGCTTCCATTTATAGCATTTCTTCAAGGAAAAATACAACTAGTTATTGGTGTGAACAAGGGGTCCTTTAGGGCACCATTTGGTCCTTAACTAGCTCCCCATTCGGATTTCTCTTAGATATGGAGATCAAATCAAGTTGGGAGTTGGTCCATAAGTGGTTGGGGGGATGATAAGAACCATAAATACATCATTCAGAGGAGTGTGTGGCTTTTCTCATACACAGTCATGCATTTGGCACATTGTGCGCTCTGAGGGCTTTGTTGGCTCTCGCACTGTGCATGCGCTTCCTTCAGTGATTTTACGCATGTAAATTTTTTCCCAATTGTATAGTTTTTTCCTTTTGAAATGAATTTTAGTGCTACAGGTGAACTAATTGTTGTTGGTATTTCTGTATTTTTGTAACCATTTGCATGCAATGTTGCGGACGAAATTTCAGTGATAACAAAATTCACCTTGATGTGTGAGGTGAGGAGCATACGTATAGTCGAGACACATCAATGTTTCTTCTACTGAGAGTGCCATTGTAATGAATATTGTTGAGAGGAACTGCAAGAGCGATCCGTTGGAGGGAGAGGGGAAATTGTGGGACCCAAACCTTTCTCTAGGGAGAAAAAAGAAAATATGTGTACGAACGAGGCGGACATGCCCCATGATCGTGTCATGTAACTCAAAATATAAGACAATAACTAAATATTTATGTTGGTTTAGATAACTGCAGCGCCCTCCAGGGTGATTGATAATGGAAGATTACAAGTCTGAATGGTGAACATACTATGAAGTGAGGCAAGGACGCCTGTAAGAAATGTCTATGACTCGTAGGCATTGATGGCCTAACAAATGCATAGGTCTTCAGCTGGTATAAAAAAATTGCAATAGTCACATAGTAAGACCCACCGTAACATGAGATTTTGTTGAAGTTGAATTGTTATCCATAATTTTGGTTGTCATGATGATGTAATGATGATGGAGAAATCAGGCTCTTCACTAGAACACTTTCATGAGAAAAGTTACTTTTGTCTGCTTCCAGAAATCATATTTTTAAGGGAGGTTCGCAGGCTACCTATATATTTGCCTGCGAGAATGAATGATTCTCGCAGG
>SNQJ01S0069752.1:0-36629 GCA_010110895.2 Picea sitchensis | reverse complement strand
AATTCGAGTGAAATTGGTACAACAGAGACCCAAGGAAGCGTTCATAAGGTATGTACATGATCCTTGCCTCCTAGTTCATTCGATAGTATAAATCTAGGGAAAGAGTATTATTCTGTCATGCTTTGTTCTAGATCCAGGTGGATCTAGGGAGATCGGTTTGTGTTCGCACTTACGGATTAATCCTGAAACATGAATGTCATGGGGATCAATGGAATAAAAGAGAAATGATGATTCTCTCTGTGTCGTCTGAGCCTCCTCATTGTAAAGCTAATGAGAGTCAAGATATTGTCTCCCTTCTGGAAATTGTTTTGATGTCGACAGAAAGGGAGACATGACTCCAAGAAGCAAAGGGATTCATGAAATCCATTGAGATGAGATCAAGTATTGATAGGGAACATGAACGAAGTCAAGATGTAGTGAGACTCAAGATTGCCCTTGGTTGGGGTATGTTTGAAGGATGATTGGAAGCAACTGTAAATCTGTATCTAGTGTCAAAGGGACGAATAGATATGGAGTTAAATTGTGCGAGAAGCTTGACAAAGTGGGAAAACTCAGAGATCAGGGGTACATGGATTTTTTGGGATACTCGGGGTTCGTGAGCAATGTCAGAGAGAGTGGATGCCCCAACCAAGGGTGGCACAGGTTGCGTTGCTGAGAAAATAAGGTCATCAAAGGTGATGAAAAGAAGATAAGTAAATGTTGGAAACAAAGGCCTTTTACAATTACCAAATAAATAAAGAATAATTTTGGATGAGTGTACAGATATAGAAACGGGTGCCCCAGTGCGAGATGGCTTGGCCTATGAGGGCGAAAGTTTCGAAGAGAACTGGTGGAGGGTGGGGGGCCCATGGGTGGGTTTCTATATGAGGTAAATGAATGGAGGGAAATCTACAGATGGGAAAACTGATGGTGCATGATATGGAGGGATAATGATACTGTAGAGGTGCAGTCAATAGAACCGAGATGAGATAACTTGGGAGCCCACTAGGAAAGCTAGCAATATGATGAGAAGAAGTATGTGGCTTATTCTTGGAAGTGTAGAAGACAATCAAGACTCCCATCCCTAGGGGGTGAAAGAAACATGACTGTCAAGTTGCTAAGGGAAACTATGAATGGGACCACTCATGTCGGGGAGAGTTCTACGGGGTGACAGTACCAAAATGAAACAGAGGTTATGGTACTGCAGAGACAGATGTAAGGACCCTAAATGTGAACATCGGAGGGTGTGACTGGGAGATGCAATGGATTTTTAGAGGGAATAATTACATGCCAGTGTCAAACATATACCTGAAGGGGCTGCGCCATTTTTGATGACCAAGTACCTGCACACATAAAAACCAAATACCTGACATAAAAAATATCTCAAGATAAAGAACATATAACAACTATATGACAATTTTGAACATAAGCATGCATACGTGGATGTGATGTGAGAAAAATTATCTCCCGGGGCCAAGTTCAAAAGGTGACACAGGGAATGTGACTGTGTCTATGGTGGGACCATGATCCCGTGGCTGAGAACGGATCGGGAAACAAAGGTTTTGGGCTCCTGTAACTAGGTGTGGAAGTTTTGGCAAAAGGGACTATATATGGCTAGTGGGCCCATAATTCCACCTCATTTGTACCCATCGCTATAGTGATTTGATGAGATCATTTGGGGGAGTTTTGGAGATTACAAGAGCTTGAGTCGACTGATCTGGGAGTTGCAAGAATTAGGTTAGTGGTCCCATCCTCCTGCATAGCATGAATTTCTTATATTTGATTTAGGGTTGTATGGATGGTTGTACAAGGGTAAGTTTAGGGGTGGGCCCACTAATGCGTGAGAGAAGGAAGAATTCCCATGCTCAGATGTGCAGGTATAATTCCATCTCACATGCATAATGTGTGGTTGTTCTTGAAATAGTCGTGCATTCGGGCGCATGGAAGGGAAATACAAGCGTGCATGAGATGCATGCCTGTTAAGATGACAGTTGCACACTGTGCGCAGTTGTGTAGAGTACAAGTGTGCATGTGTGCGCACCTGTCGGGGTGACATCAACGCATTGATGTGCAGTTGTTTCTCAGATAGTTGTGTATTAGTGCGCAACTCTACAAAGAACAGGTTCACACATGCGCACACCTGTGTGGGTGAAATCCACGCACTGGAGAAGAAGCTAAGGGTGTTTGAAATTTTGAATTTTTTTATGTTTTTGATGAATGATAAGGGTTGACCAAATTTTTTTGTGTGGATGTAGGTGATCAACTTGCGATGAGAGAGAACGATTCCAATCCATTTAAGGGAGCAATATTGGGAGCGTCTCCGAGAGGTGATGAGAGAGAAGCCATGCATTCAGAGACACTTAACAGCCTGCGAGTTGCTCAAGTTCTTCGACTGTCCTTTGATACAGTCGTAGGAGTTCCTGCTACAGTATCTGATATATATGTGGAGCACTAATCTACAATGTTTCATTGTTAGGGGATAGTAGATAACACTCTCATCTATGGAGGATGTGTACTTTCTGATGAGGCTCCCATTCTGGAGGATGGCCCTGCCTGCTGACCCCCAGCTGCCGGGGATGAGAGATTGGTCAACTTGGCATGTCACCACTGCTTGGGATCGAACCCAATGTTGAGTTCAGTCATTTGTATCGAGGCGATGGATGATATATTGAATCAATGCATCATTTCCATGGTAGTGATGATATATGGATCCTTGGTGACTTAGTGGATCACAGGAGGTCATCTGAGGATTGTGGAAAGGGTCCTGGATGGGGACTATTTTTCTTGGGGGTTGATGTTGCACTCCAAGATTATGGGGTAGATTCACCGGTGTTGGACCACCGACTCTGGTGATTTTGTGTTTGGTTCGATCCTGGTGGCCTAGTTTCTGGAGAGGGTGCCCCTTTTACACCCGAGGATTTTGCTGGCACCTTCAGTGTCGCAAGAGCCGCAATTGATGCGATGGGCCCATGTGTTGGTGTGTCATGGGGGGAGAGAGGGTGGCCATTAATTTATGACCACTGTGGCACATGTGTGGTGTCATATGCCATAGGTGATACTACAATATCTATACAATGGTATGGACTACCAACATGACCCGGACATGGTGTTTCCTCTTCGGGAGGACTGGGACGAGAGAGGTATGTTTGTGTTTTTTATGTTTTTTGATTTTGATAGTGTAGAATATGATTATGTATATATGGATGTTGACTCTACCTTTGGTGTTTGTGGTTGCAAATGTGGGGCCCCGAGGCCATGACGCTAAGATGGTCGGGGAGCCAGCTCGCCAGGGGCTAGCGCGACTATAGTGGGTAGGACAGCGGTGCAGGTGAGATGATGTTGGTGTTGGGCCAACACATGAGTTGAGGGTAGGTCCRAGATGYGGACTAGAGGATGTTGGTGTTGAACCAACACGTGAACCATGGGAAAAGGCCGGAAAAGGGAATGGAGGACCTTCGTCAATGATTCAAGGAGGTTCTGAAGGGTGTGTCGGAGGGTATGTGGGGCCACATCTAGGATGAGAGGGTCCTAGAGTAGTGTGTGGGTGTATTGGAGGAGTGGCGGACCTTGCTCTGTCGAGCAGCTGCAGTGGGGGAAACGATGACTGGTTGGCTACCCCCTGGACCTGGAGGACCCCCAGCTAATGGGGAGCCTCCAACTGACAAAGGACCTAGGGGGGGAGCTCTAGGGGCACCATGAGTGCTAAGTTTTGTATTTTTATAGGCTTGCGAGCCCATTTTGTACAGGGTAGTTGATACCCATTTTGTATAGGGTAGGGGGTACCCATTTTGTACCTATAAGGGTGAGGGGACTCATTGGCCTATGGGCAATGTATATTTGTATTTTGTAAACACTGATGACATTTTGGAGGATATATATATATATATGGATACATATCATTGACTCTTTTTCTATCTACATGTATTTATGTTTTTTATGGTCGATGATGTATAATCTATATGATGTGACCGATGTATGATGCTTATGTATATGTGATGATGTGTTGATGTGATAAATGCCAATCTAACACCAGGTTAGCCATATTATCTGCTATTTGATTAAATTTCCGTGGAGTATGTGTAAATGAAATTGAATCAAAGTTTCCAGATAAGAGTCTAACTTGCAGGTATTTGCGAAAAAGGCAAGGATCATGGACACGATATACATTTTTGAGTTGCAGGACGACAAGTTGGGAATCTAATAAAACGCTAAGGTGAAGAATGTGGCGGTGACTGGCCTCGGTGAGGATACCAATGATGGTGGTGTATTATGCTTGGTTGTTGGTGGTTGAGCCCAAACATATGTTGTTGGAGTGGAACAGTTCATGTGAGGGGGTATAGAGGGCCCAAGTGGCTGAAGTGAGATTTTGTGTCCGACGGCTAGCACCGTCAGTGTAACCGATGTGGTAGGTCGATGGAGGATGCATATATCAATAACATGGATGGTAGATCAAACATGAGGAGTGGAGGCGAAAAAGAAGACTAGAAAACCCTACAAATATGTACAAAGAAAAATCCTAAGGTAAAATGGCTACGCTCAGGTGTAAAAATTCTTTAAGTACAACCCATTGATGATTTATTTAAGAGGATAGCCTTCTGGAGAGGCCAGGATGTATGCGCCTTTATTTAGGCAGTGATGGACAATGTAGGGTACATGCCATAATGATTTGAATTTCCCATGACTGAGAGTATCGTGGGCGATATCGTAGGCTAGGATGAGATATCCTTCATTAAACGAAGGAAGGTTGAGATGGAGGTCAAAGGTGGCTTTGGACCATTTTTTATCTACCTCGTTGTTCTATAATGAATATCGACTATCTTCATCTAGCGAATCTAAGGTTAGAAAGCACTTCTCCATTGCAGAAGTGTCAGGTAATAGATCGATGGCAGTGCGTAACATGGGAATTTCTCACTCAATGGGGAGGGTGGATTCGATCCCATGGACTAGGTGGAATGCAGTAAAACTGGTGGTCGTTTTGACTATTGTACGATAAACCCATAATGTTGAAAACTACATATGATGTCAGTTGGTCTTATGTTTGTTGACAGTACGTTGTAACATGGTTTTGAGGACTTTGTTGACAGCCTCGACCTGTCTGTTGAACTGAGGTTAGTATGGGGAGGAAAACTCATGGGAGAAGTCTAACTTTGAGGAGAGTTCTGTGAAGATCTCATTCTCAAAGTGTTTTCTGTGATCAGATACTAACTGTAGTGGGACTTTGAAACGGGTAATGACCTAGTTGAAGAAATAACGCATTGTTGCATCAGTTGTATTGTTGAACATAGGCATGGATTTGGCCCATGCATGGTAAAGTAATCGACTTCCACAACAATGTACTTGTGTCCCTTAATAGATGGAGGATTGAAATTCATGAAGTCTATGCCCCATTTGCAGAAGGGGTCGACAGTGATGACTGGATGTAGAAGAGCGGGTGGTGCTCATGCTTTGTTGGCATAGAGTTGGAATCTGTCGCATCGCTTGACAGCGTGGATGCAATCATGAAACAACATGGGCCAGAAGTATCCTGTTTGAATTATTTTTTGGGTGGTGGACATACCTGAGAGGTGGCCACTGCAAGGGTCACTATGGAAATCGTTCAAGACTCTGTCAGCTTCATCGATGGTAACACATCGACGGAGGATGGTGTCGACCCCATGTCAGTACAAGACGTCACCGATGAGGAGGTATCGAGGGGCATTATGGAAAATGCGTTGAAGATCATCTTGAGAGAGATGAGATGCAAACTTCTGCATTCGAAGGTAGACAAGAAGGTCTCCATACCAGGGGTCATCAGAGGGGATGAAGAAGAGGTGTTTGTCGGGAAAATTCATATTAATGGTGAAGCTTTAGCATCTGATGGAAACGTTGTAATGAGTTCAGTGAGAATGAGTGCTTTCTTGATTTTGGGAGTTGAGAACTGTAGGTCGTATTCCTGAAGGATGACGATCCATCGGGAAAATTTTCCATTAATCTATCATCGACTAAGAAAGTACTGCATGGGGTTGGAATCTACTATGACTTTGGTAGTTTGAAGCAGGATATAGTGATGCAATTTCTAGACTGCGAGGACAACTGCGAGGGTGAGTTTCTCATCATGTTTGTATTTCAGGGGTGGTCCTAAAAGATTTTTATTGATGTAGTAAATGACATGTTCCCACCCATCATACCCTAGTTGGATGAGGACTCCTGCTATTGAGACTGTTGAGGTTGACAAGTAGAGGATGTAGTCGCGATCATAGTCTGGAGGACTAATCAAAGGGGCATTGGATAGGGTCACTTTTAAATCATCAAAAGCGTTTTGACCATGCTCATCCCATCAAAATGGGATATCATGACGCAGTAGGTAGAGGAAACCATGCGCATGGGTGGTGTAATATGGGACAAAGTGATGTAAAAAATTATCTTTTCCTTGTAGTCTCTGCAGTTGGAGTAAATTCCTAGGTGGTGGAATTGTTGTGATAGCTTGGACCTTGAGGGGGTCCATCGTGATGCCATGTTGGGAGAAAATGAACCCAAGAAGGCATTTGGAGGTGATGCAAAATACACACTTGAGGGGGTTCAAGCGGATATTGTACTGGCGACAATGTTGAAAAATGATGTGTAAGTTGTCTAAATGCTAATTTCGTTTCTTGGATCGAGCAGTGAGGTCATCCAAATAAGCGAGGATGATGCGAGCAAGATCATGGAAAACATAATTCATGGCCCTTTGAAATGTAACAACAGTGTTATTGTCAAAGTGTGATTGTCCTCAAGTGGTGAAGACGTAGAGGAGATATTGCATACAGGGCGTGATGGCTCACTTGACATAAACCAAATGTTCAGACACCGTGGGTGATAAACTATGGTAGGGGGAAATATTTCTTGTGGGAAATGAACCAGAGAATTTGGAGGATTTGGGGGAATATCCTCAGGCAGTCTATCTATGAACCATGGAGGGGTGGGAAGTGACTCAGGTTTAGGGGAGGTCATGTTGACGGTATCTAGAGAAGGCAGGATCAGTGGTGAGGTGGTCAGATGTGGTTGAATGACAAACTCGGTATGCAACAATAAAAGGACATTGGTATGTAAAGTGAGCAAGTGAGTCATAGAGAGTGCAAGGACATATCATCCATTCAGAGACTAAGGAAGAGACATAATGAATGTTGGTGATGTGAGCACTAGGAAGTGGTGACAGAGAGGGATCTTGCTGAAAATTTTGGTGTACTACAACTAGCATCTGGCAAAACTGAGGTAGAGTTGGGAAATGATGAGTTTAGTGGCCATATTCAGAACAGATGGCACAAGCAAATTTGATTTTCATCCCTTTAATTCCTATAGTGGAGGATGTTGTAGTAGTACTATACGTGCTTGGTGAAATGTTAAGCGATGTGGTTACTCGAGGGAGTTGGATCAGATTATGTAACTCGGGAAGAGAAGGAAATATATTAGTGGAGTGTCCCTCTCTTTCGCATAGTGCACAAGGAGGTTGAACTCAGGGAGGAAGTAAAGTTGTGGGCTCTTTATTATTTCATTTGCCCCCAACAGTGGCAATGGTGCTAGTAGTTGGGGGCGAGGGTTGTGTGGTCGGGGCCTGTAATGGAATATGCATTGGGATTCCCTCTGACTGAGGGGGGAGAGATGGTTGAGGAACCATTGCGAGTGAGTGTAGATACCATATAGGGATGGAAAGCACCATGTTGGGAAGGGTAAGCATCGTGGCTACATGAAATGCTTAAACTCCAGGTGGGGGGTATAAGAAGGGAATTTGAGTAATGGATTGAGGGATTGTCTCCCAAACCGGGTTTTTCCCCTGGGGGAGGTGGAAATCAGGGATAAATGGTGCAGTAGGTTTATCAAGGAATTCCCCAGGTAATATTTCTTCAACTAGTGGGACATCGAGGTGTGGAGAGGCCTCAGTGGGAGGGGTGGTGTCTTCGGTGTTGTTCACATTAGAAGATACGACACACACTTGTGTTGAAGGGCGTATGAGAGGTGGTGCTCCATGATATGCCCCAAGTAAGGATGGGTCCTTGAAAATTTTGGGGCCCATGTCAATGAGAGAATAAGCATCTGAGCTAGTGCGGACAAGAGGCAAGATGTTATCGATGTTGGCGGAGTGGTTAGGCTCATAATGTATAATTTGGTTGATGGTGATGATTTTCCCATTGTGGGGGAACATCATCATTCGAAACACAGAAGACACTATTTCCTTCATAGCATACATGTATCTATGTCCAAACAAGATATTGTAATTAAACGGGGTGTCGATAAATTCAATGTCGATGAGGATGGTTTTTCCCCGGAGTTTGATGGGGACATTTTGGAAGAGCCCTTCAGGGGAGGATGGTTGACCATCATAGGCTCTCAAGGTGATGGAGGATGGTACCATCTTAGGGGAGCCAAGTTTCTTCCATACATTTTTGGATATTATGCATGTGGATGCACCTTCATCGATGATACACCGATGAACCATGATGTTCAGAATCTTGACTGGTATCTGGAAAGATACCAGAGCGAGGAGATGTGGTTCTCTGCTATCTAGATCAAATGTGATGAGTCTATTATCAGTTGGTTTGACTACCCATAAGGTGGAGAGTAAGTATTTCCGTTGAGTTGGATAGGTTTGGAGGACCTCCAATAAAGACATGGTTGTAGGAGACTATGCCAAGTCATCGACTAGACTGCAATTGTGTGTTTCCCTAGCTTGATGGTTATTGACATTCTGTTGTAATGGGATGAGAGGGATACGAATGGTAGGTTCATTATTAGGGCGTGGAATCATCAAGGGTTCTCTTGATGTAGCTAGAGCCTCTTTCGAGGTGATTGGAGTAGATTCAGAGGGTGTAATGTATTGAAGACCATGAATTTGCAAAAGAATATCTTCTTCTCTAGTGAGGAGATATTGTGATCCGCCAAGGGTGTATGGGCCTTGGGTTTTGATACTGACCCATTGGTGGTGGGGCAAGATGTACCTCATGTTGGGTATTCATCACACCTTAGTGTGGAATAGGGTTTTGCAACATGGTCGAGGGTGGATGTTGCAAGTATTGTTGTGGGGCTTGTTGAGGAGCAGGTGGTGCTAGAGGATGTAGCGTGTTCATGGATTATTTCATTCGTTTGAAGTCAAAAATTTGGGGGCAATGGTGATTATAATATCCATAATCATCGTAAAGAGAACAAGGGAAGTTCATCCTGAGATTGTTGTTGTTATTCTTCCCTTGGCGTTTATTGTTATTGTCCCCTTGGGGGTTCTGGTTACCTTGATTTTGGTTGCCCCCAGCAGGTTGGTTTGTTGGGGGTTATTTCCACCTGGTCCCGGGTTATTATTATTTTTTTTCCTTTATTCTTGGCATTATTCGACTGATGGGTTGGATTGTCCGTATTCAATTGCTCAAAAGTATGAAGTTGTTGAATGGGAGAGGGTTGAAAAAAGTTAACGCCGACATGTGGTTGTCCGTGTGGAGAAGCAACTAGTTGTGGAGGACCAGAAAATGGGAAGTACAGATTTTTTTGTGGCAATGATCCATAGGGCACATAGGAAGGTGAAGTGATTTCACTAACGCCCATGTTATATGCTGAGGTAGAAGGGGAACCTAAACTTAGTTGAGAGGTTCGGCGCATCATGGGTGTCGGCGAGGGTCCACTCATGGGTGAGGGGAAGAAACAGGATATGGTTGTTGGTAAGGGGGAAAAGGGTAATATGATGGCCCTCCATATGGTTGCAAATATTGAGGTGCACCATACATAGGTGGTAGTTGGTTGTAAGGGTTGTGGTGTGTCGTGGTACCAATCAACCCATACACAGCATGAGACATTCCAGGTTTGTCCTGGCCAAATGGTATGGGTATGGGTGCATCAGGTAACACTCTATATAAGTAACCCGAATGAGCATAAATGAGGTCGAACTGTTGGGCCTTGCTGATGGCTTCCTCTTCAGAATGGGGGAAGGTGGATGCTACATCTTTGGAAAGTATAGATATGAGTGATTTTAGAAACCAATTGAGACGTTGTTCTTTGGTGGTTTCTGCTTTACATAAAATACGTTGCCGATGCCATTCGTGGATGTGGTCGGAAATATGCATAGCTGAGGTTTGTTTGCACTCGAAGAGCAGTTCTAAACCAGTGTCATGACAAACTGGTAGTTAAAAAAAGGCCAAAAAGGCTTTGGCCAAGGATTCAAAAGTCACATGGGACCCTAATTTTTCATCCACATACCATTTGGATGATGGACCAGTGAGTGTTATTTGAAATAACCTTAAGCGGATGGAATCATCCATGATGTTGTTTGAAGAGCACAATAAGTGGAAGGTCATAACATGGTTGGCGGGATCTTCCCCTGTTTTTCCTTCAAATTTTGGAATATCTTAAGGTAGCTTGGTAGGCATATTGGTCCATGTGGGGTCATGTAAAATGGGATCATTCGTGAGTTTAGTCAAATCAAGAAGGTTGAGAGATGCCAAGTATGGTATAGGGTGATTTGGTGGAGGATTAGTTCCAGCCATTGTGTGAGTAGGTAGTGTACCTGACCCTTGGGAGAGATTTGGTGGGGTTGTACTTCTTCCTTGAGAAGAAGTTTTCTCGCCACCTCCTTGTGAAGGAGAGCTAGTAGATGGATGTCCTTGGTAATTGGACCCAAGCAAAGTGGAACCAAGTAAATTTGATACAGAAATAGTGGCACTCACGGGGGTGTGAGATGGTTGAGCCGGTGAGTAAAAAATATTAGGAACTCCTCCTAGAATAGGAGGGAGATTTTGCAAGCGTTTGGAATGACGGGGATTCTATGGGTCCCCTATGATGTCCTAATAGAAAAGTGAATGTGTGAAAATGATGATGAGAGCAATAAATGAACAACAGACTTGTATAATTTGGACCTTCACAAGATAATATAACTCACAATTGCATGTAATCAAATGAGCATCATACATAAATCAACTGTAAATAAGCATACATGTGGGTAGGTGGACTTTGTCCACATGGGGGAACAAATAAAACAAATGCTCATGTACTAAAAGGTGTATCGTCCTTCCTCTCAAATAACACTGGACCTTCCAAGAGTACTCAATAATGGGGTATGAAGCCATCGAAAGAGGAACTAATGAAGGATGAAATAATCAGTTATAATGAGGGGTAGAGGGTGCATATCTCGAAAGAGTTGTAAATATTTACCAATAGCCACACAAAATATGATCAAGGTGCAATTTCATCCCACAATTTCCACCTGGGTAGATGTCCTAAATATGTTCACTAGGTACCTCAATCAAAGTGCGGAATTTAGATTTTCGACCTCAGAAATGGGTCACGGGATGGATCCCTTCCAAGAGTTGGGTGAATCAAGGGGGGACACAAAGAAAAACCAGACTTTGGCCTTCAACCCTTCACGGGTATCTCCCTGTCTTAAGGTGTAGGAACAATTGACTTGGAGGATTTGAAAGTTCCTTATTTGTCAACTTCAAATGTTTGAAAATGTGAGAACCAGATAACAGGGGGTTATTTGGATGCCTACCCGCGAGATCCTACCTAGAATAAAAAATTATTTTGGCACCTCCTGTGGAGGAAAACTTAGTGAGTTTTTAGAAAAAATTTAGATGTGGTGGGCTGAGAGATTGGGGGTGTGAACCAATCTTGTTTGAATTAAGTGGGTGTGGATAATTTCTCAAGAAATAGTGGGACGTTTTGGAATTCCTTTGGAGAAAACCTACTTCAACCTCCACAGTTCAAGATGGAAATTATGTGAGTGAGGAGTGACTTTGTGTGTGAGAAAGTGAAAAATAGTTCCAAATTTTAACAAGTTAGGTGTGAATTTGCAACATGTGGACTTCCTGTGGTCCTTACAAATCTTGGTTACCTATCTTACTCAATGTCATTGGTACGAACTTACAGAATTTTAAAATCCCTAAAGAATGAGCATATGGACATATGGGTCCTTACCAATCCTTTAAACTCCCTAAATGTTGTTTACACTAAGAAATCTTGAAAAACTATCCTAGATTGCAAGTATGTGGGCATGTATGGGCCTGCTACTTTGATCTTTAAACTTCCCTAATGATGTAAACTAAGAAAGAAATTTCAAGAAATTATCCTAAGTTTGCAACATGTGGGCATGTATGGGCCCTTACAACTTTAAGATGATTTCAAAAAGAAACTAAGAGGATCCCTAGGGGGGATTTGTCCTCTCCTAAAGATTTTTTGTTTTAAGGGTGATGAAATGTCTCCTTAACCACCTTTCTGATTCTCAAGATCGCTCTATGGTGTGAGATAAGAGAATACTCAATGATCCAAGTTAATTTCTAGTCCCAATGTATGTGTTTTTATATGTGATAGCAATAATATCAACTTAAATTTTACAAACCAAACAAGCCATCCATGTGGCAACCAAAGAAAAAGAGGAGAATATTTGGTTCTTTTTACCCCCTAAGTGACTATGTTTAGCTAACCTTTCATATGGGAAATGAGTCTAAGTGGAGTGCATGGGCATTACAAATTGCATGAAAGCAAGAATCTGAAGGCTAGGGGCCCTCAAATCATCACAAAAACCCTTACAATTTTGAAAATATGGAAATGTGCATGGGTTACAATACTGAGAGGTGCATAGTGGGCACATAGTGCATAGAGAAAAGAAGCATGTGGGGTGCACAGTTCATTGAGTGCGCATCTGTGGGATGGAATATCCACGCACTTTCTGATACGCATCAGGGGGGAAAGTTTGAGTGAAATTATCATCCTCCAACTCATAATTTTGCTTTTGATAGGTAAGGTTGGGCTGGTTTTGGTATCTACAAGACAAATTTATTAAAAAGAAGTGCTCTCTAAGCCCAAATAGGGTTGAATTTGATACCTTTTCCCCAGTATGGTTTCCAATCTGTTGTGCTTGTTTCGTCACTTGGGTGAGCAAAACAATGGCACTTGCATGACTAGTTGGGCCTGCTAGACAAGACAACATTTCATGAGTGGATTAAACAAGCCAAACACGTGTAATAAACAAATAAACAAACTAAACTACTAAGGAAATAAAAACTAGAATGCATAAGAAACTTAGAACCATAAACAATCAACCAATGACCAATATTATGCCACCAATGGATAACTATATTAGTTGGCAAAACACCATAGAGAAAAATGAGGAATTATGAGTCCCCCCTTCCTCCTTGGGAAGGCTCTTGAGTTCCCTAATGGAGAGCTCTTCTTAAAATGGAAGAAAAATGGCAAATGATGAAGAAAATCAATGCATATTCCCTCAAGAGGTGAGTGGAATGGCCTATTGCAATGATGCTTGAATACTCCAAGGAAAAAAGAGGATTCTCAAGGGAGGATTGAGCCAGCATAACAATACTATGAATATCTTGGTTTCTTAGTGCACCCATGGCTTCCATTTATAGCATTTCTTCAAGGAAAAATACAACTGGTTCTTGGTGTGAACAAGGGGCCCTTTAGGGCACCCTTTGGTCCTTGACCAACCCCCCATTTAGATTTCGCTCAGATATGGAGGTAAAATCAAGTTGGGAGCTAGTCCATAAGTGGTTGGGGGGGCGACAAGAACCATAAATGTGTCGTTCACGGGAGTGCACAGATTTTCTCATACACAATCGCGCATTTGGTGCATTGTGTGCTCTGAGGGCTTTGTTGGACCGCGCACTATGTGCACGCTTCCTTTAGTTATTTTGTGCATGTCAATATTTTCCCAATTGTATATTTTTTTCCTTTTGAAATGCATTTTAGTGCTGCAGGTGAACTAATTTTTATTGGCATTGTTATATTTCTGTAACCATTTGCGTGCAATGTTGCGGATGGAATTTCAGTGATAACAACTAGACTTGCACATCAACTGCAAGGTCCATCCCTAGGAGAAGAAGAGGTGGAGACACCCTCCGCACAATCAATGGTCAATGGAATTCCACTGCAAGTCTGAGTGCCCCTGGATGTCGCTCCTTCATCAGGTGAGCTTGCTCAGTTACCAATAACGCAGTTGGTAGGCATAATCAGAGCCTCGACTGAGAAACTGGAGCAGAGGATCCAACATGCTAAAATATAAGCATAATTTTGGAAACAATAAGGACTCCTTGCACAAACATAACAAATGAAGTAGGAACACTCAAAGGTTCAGGAAGAACAAAAAGTGGAAAGGGTAAAGGAAAAACTCTTTGAGGCCTAGATGACGGTCAAGAAGACAATGCCTCAACTGCTAGAAAATAGAATAACAAGCGAGCCTGTGGAGAAAACCGAATTAATTCATGTCACTTGGTCAAAACTGGTAGAAATATAAGAAAATGTCAAGGCACAACTGTGAGACAGTAATAAAGAAGATGAATTGCAACCCAGGAAGCTACGAGAGAAAATGGAGAAAATCGTCTTCGAAGGGAACAATGTAAGAGAAACCTTTCACAAACGGACTGCAGAATGCACAAAGATCTTCAGAGAGGTTAGCAATTGGATGGGAATCATTTCAAGGGGCAACCAAACATTGGAGAACTTGCACATGAAGATCAATCGCTCAACAAAGAAACCTCCAACACCTTGGATCTACTGGAACAAAAAGAGAAATTTGACAAAATCCAGCAAGTAGACAATGACCTCAATGCACTGTATGAAGCCCAAAATGTGGCTAAGAAGGAACTTCGAGAGTTTCGACCTATAGTCCAGAAAACATATCTATATATTCATCAAGTGGATTCCATATCTAACTCAGAATGGAACTCTTTAGTTGCTTCAAATCCACAAGAGTGCATCACAACCGCCACTCAGCAGTTTGTTGTTGAAGCTTCACTACTTGCTAGGAAGTGGTAGGAAAAAGTGGACAGTTTTCAAGAGGTTAGGAATGTATCCCTAGAACTCGTAATTGAGTTGTACCCTTCGTTTGAAGAAGATAAAGAGGAATCAGTCCAATCTAGAAGTGAAATTAATTAAAAACCAGAAGGAAAGAGAGAACAACAAGCCAACCCAGAGACCAGGGAAGAGTTGAAGACTTGACTTAGGGTGAGTCAAGGATTGTGGTCAAACCCTGTTGGGCCCTTTCTTTTGTTGAATAGAAGTTGTGCACAACACATTGCAATTTCATTTTGGAGAAAAAAAGTTGTGCAATTTGTTGAGGAGTTGGACAATGGATAAAAGAAAGAAACAGAAAGTGGTTGGAAGGAAAACGCAACATCAACTTTAAGGAAAGAAGTTGCAACAATATCACAAAGAAGAGAGAACTTTTGGGTTATCAACTAGAAAACCTAAAAGATCAGATTATATATATGAGACCGATAAGATTGTAAAAGGGTTAATTATTGGGATGTAGTGTTGTTATTGTTTTCTAGGATGTTATTTGGGAACTATTATTGTTATTATTGTTGTTAGTATTGATGTTGTGACAAGAACCACTGTTGTAATGTCCCATACTGTAGCATAGCTAATATTTGTATATCTGGGTAAGAACCAGACGATCAATGTATCAGAGCTTGGTATCATTAATATAAGTGGAGGCATAAATTTTGAATACTTATCCTCTGTATTTAGTCCTAATGTATGAATGGAATGTTGTTCTGTGTTATCTTTATAATTGATATACCTAAATGATTCTTTATGAATGGCAATGCAACTTTGTTTCTCTATTCCTAGTTAGGAATTACTCAGAATTGTTACAGGTTTAGTCTATCTTGCGCAAGACTACATTAATTCTTGATAACTCAGAGGTCTGTCTAAGTATTCTCCTTAGCCTTCCCTCTCTTTCATGTCTCGGTTGCGCTTCAGGTGAGACTTCTTCCCTCCCAGGAAGATGAAAATGCTAGCACTCTAGACTACTTCGGTACCTTTTTTTGGTAACCTAAGAAGGACCCTGGTCTAAACACTTTTGCGCCAACATGGTGCATAGAAAAAATATGTGGTGTCCCCAAAAAATAAGACTTGCGCATGAGAAACTAAGCCCACCATATTCTTACTCAGTACAAACCATATTTATGTTGCAGTTCACAGATTGAATTGATCAATATGCCAGGAATTCCCATGCATGATCAGTAATAGAATTGTACCCATTCCATTGATAGGAGATTGATTGACATGATTCCATATTCAATGCAACTATCAATTTCACCACTCAACAAGAAGTTCGACATTCTGAGCCTACTTCTCAACTATCATCCAGCTTTAGTCACACATGCAGATAGGATCATGGGATATGCTTCCCACTTTCCCAATATATGTAAACATGATCAACCCTGTAACACCAGTACTTTGTTCAAGATCTGACGACCAATTTTCGGAGGGAGCATATGACCATAGGCACTCCAATTCCACCTTTCACCATGTCTTCTGCATTAGTTAGTCACAAATCTGAGTCAAGTTGCAACTAAAACTGGCATTGATTTTTTTATCTTACCCAAGTCTGGCATTCATCCATGATTGTTTTGTTGAACGATGATTTTCTCTTAATCCAACTATTCATCCTCAGAACTTCAACAACTAGCTCTAGGACAAGCCAGATAATAGTGGTGGGGACCTATTGGCACCAAAAATTTTGGGTTTAATTTTGTGCCCAATCACAAAGGGATTTGTGTGCGCTTATTTCATAATTTTGCATGTGCCTAAGGAAATGTGAAAGGAATGACATAGAGTGCACATTGGATCAGGTTTTGTTAGTCGCATGCCATGCTAAATACTACCAAGTGCACGTCGGTCTGAGTTTTGTTAAGAGTGTCGGGAAACAAGAAGATGCCCACTGGAATAAAGAAATGAATCATCAATATATCTTCCCAAATGATTATTGTCAACAACAAACCAAGACGTGGGAAGGCCAGAGAATGAGTTTGTCAGGCAGTTAAGATTTCCCTTGATTTAGGAAGTCTATGTGGAGTGTTGGAAGACACTAGAAGCATGCGAGGTATTTGTATCAGATAAACGAGAGGAGTAGAATAGAAAGAGACAACGCTCCCCAACAAAGAAACCTATAAAAGGAATCTCTAACGTCATAAATAGCGCTAGCTAGTTAGTGAGTTATAGAGTTTTCTGAGTTAGCATAGCTACTAGTGTCGATCTCACTCTGAGCTTGTTTTATTTTTGCAATGCTTTGAATATGGTTGTGTCTAATATATGTCTGAGTTTTGAGAAAAGGTGCATTGTGCAACATGTTTCAATTTTGAGAGTTTATATAGAAAAGATATCAAGTTTTATGGATATCATATGTGTCGGTCCTATGCAATGTATATCTTGGATATGATGAAATTCTTTCAGTAATAAAGATACAACGGTTACGATACACTATGTGTATATTGTGTATGATTTGAACATGTGTTTGTATATTTGTAATTCTTAGTCCTCATAATTTATCATACATGAGCTATATGGATGCCAATTGCATTGATCTTTAGAATGTTTAAACCTTCATCCATGTCACAAGACCTTATGGTCTCTATGATCCCCTCTGCATCTCAGGTGAGACCTTCATTGGTGATTTGGATTTAGGAGCGGAACGAACTGATTAAAAGATTGAATACAATAAACATAGAGATATGAAGAACAACACATATATCTAGTGAACAACATATTCTATTGAATGAATGAAATAGGCTGAAACTGTAAAAATGCAGAACTGAAACACTTGCTTGAATGGTGGTAGTTATCTTTGATATCAAGAGATGTGGTTGATATGCGCATCTATCTGAGTAGAATGATTACAATGAGGCTCCAGAGGCATTTTTAACATTACTCATGAATGCCAAAACCCTAGACATAAAAAAAACCCAACTTGAGGAGATGAAATGCCAAAATTTATGTGGGCCCCTATGGGTAAGTTGGTACCTCAACATCCTGGGGTCATAAATTTTTCATAAAACCTTCATTTTAGGCATGTGATAGCCCATTCGAAAGGTCTTTTAGAGAACTACACATTACACCATCAAACTATGACTTCATCTACAATTTAACTATGTCGAGCCAAAAAAACATTGTTTGGGGCTCTAAAACAGACCTGGAAGCACAACAAGATGTGTTGACATGGAAACATACAAAATAATCCAATTGGATTAGGTGAAAGGCCACCAGTATCCACTTGTAAGATGTGTAGGGATTCAAACAGCCCCAGAAATGTAGAACCCACAATTACAAAGAAGTACAAAAGAATGTGTTGAACTAAAAATTGTTAAGAGGATCCGGTTGGAATATGTGGGTGGCCACCAATATCCACCTAGATGTTAGAAAAACAGGACCGCGGAGCAATAAAATAAAACAAATGCAGAAACAAAACATAGAAGACACACAATACAAGAGAGACACAGATTTACGTGGTTCACCCAGTGTGGGCTACGTCCACCAGAGAAATTGCCAGGTCCTTCCTTTATTAGTATCCAGCAAATGAAGGGATACAACCTACAACAAAATTTGTTGTAACTTCCTCTTCTTTCTCTCACAGTCTCCTCTCACAGAATACAATATTCACCATCAACAATAGCCGCAATACATTTCCCTCATAAAAGAGGGTTGCCTTCTAGGGAAAAAACCCTAACATAATCTCTACTGTTAGATCTGCGACCTTATAATGAACGGTCCAGATTTACAATGAAATTACAATATACTTTTATAAGGCAATTTTTTACTTGGGGCTTCACCCCAAGGAAACTTGACCCGAGGGCCAGCTGCCCAGGACCCACAAGCCGGGGATGGACCCTTGAGGGGTACCTCCCCTCTGCACTACCCCGTGTGGGAGAGTGTACATAATTATGGGGTTTAAACACTTCATGGGGTATAAAAATGGCTGAAAGCAAGGACCTCACGAATCAGGAAGATAATCGAACTCCACAACCAACAATCTCCCACTTGGGGCCCCAATTCAACAACTCCTGACTGGCACAGCCTTCATCTTTGGACTAGACGAACCTTCTTGGACTGTGGGAATTTCTGTAGTATCTTCATTCCCTTAGAATAGCTGGCCGAGCAAGAACTCAGTTTCTCCCTGGACCCTCCCTTTGTTAACATGTACTAGGGATTAAGCTGGGTGTGTATCTTTTCCATCTTCAATTTCCATATTCCAAGATTGGATGCATTATGAAGTGGTACCTCAAATGTATGCTTAGTCTTGAATGGAAGGTTGAATTCTTTACAAGATGAATGTCACTCATTGTCACAGTACAACCTAATATTATCCTGCTTCTTTCCCAAATCCTACATAGAAACTTTGTATAAATCATATCTTTACTGGCCTACTGTGGCGAGGAAACATGCTACTTTGTTGTTGAAAGTGCAACAACCTTTGCAGTTTAGAAATCCAACTTCTTTGTTGTTCCACCTATAGGTAAAACATACCCATTGGTGCTCCTCCTGCTGTCTTTATCACCTGCCATATCTGATCAACATATCACTGTAGAAAGGTGTCTGAACCTACAAAACATAATGCATGTGTGGTAATTTGCCTCTCAAATGCACGAGAATCCACTTTACTGCCTCCAATGTTCTTTACTTGGATTTTCATATACCTCCTCACAGCTCCCACTGCATGTGAAATACTCGGTCTAGTACAAGAGCCATTTTGCATACATCAGTAATTCTTGCGATGAATATGGGACACTGGACGTGTATTCTATATCCCCACGTGTCTTGGGACACATTTCATGAGTTAATTTAGAATGGCTAGCCAAGGTGTACTAATTGGTTTTGCATTCTGCATTTCTAAACCCTCTACTTACCTTCTTTGTGTACTCCACCCACAGGAACAATAATGTCAGTTTCTGATTTTCTTGTCTCTTGATAATTATATACCAGGTTTCGGCACCAAATCCTTCATACATAAAATGAATTGGCTAATTTCTTCTTGAGCACATTTATATCTTGCTATTTTATGTAGATGGTATGCTTGTTGTAGGGTCTAATAGCAAGATAATAAAGCTTCCATTTTCTAGCTTTTAAAAATAAACAGTGGTCAGAATGACATCTACTATAACCCTGTTCTCTCACAAACCTGTCAAACTTCAAACACCACCGCCTTGGAGCTTGCTTAGGCCATACAAACTCTTCTTCAACCTGCATACCAAATTCTCCTTCCCTTTGACCTCCATCCCCACAGTAGTGCATATAAATCCTCTTCCTCCAAATCCCATGGAGAAAGATGTTTTTACATCTAAGCATTTCAAGATGCAAATCTTCTCTTGCCACAAGACTTAAAATAGTTCTGAAAAGGTGAAGTCATTTTAACAACGGAGAAAATATTTCATCGAAATCTATACCTTTCTTTTTGTGCAAACCCCTTCACAACAAGTCTAGCCTTGTACCTTTTCTCCTCATCTTCTTCCCTTCAACTTGTAAAACCCATTTATTACGCAATGCTCTTTTTTCAGTGGGCAAATTTAACCAAGTCCAAATTCTGGTTATTTTCCAAGGAATCCATTTCCTCTTTCATGCCTTGCTCCCACTTCTTTTGGTGTCTACTTGCATTTGCCTCTTCATAACATTGGTTCCTTGAGAATGGGTCAACAATAAAATAATATAATGAAGGAGAGGTATGCGTTAGGAGTACACCAACACGGTAGATATTCTAACAACACTTGCAGTGTTTGAGGAATTTTGCCACTCTGCTTTATTTGGCTGTTTTGTTTCAGGTTCCCTTCGGAATTTCCTTTTGATGATCTCATCCAAGCTTAGCGTGTATTCTTGTTTTTTACGGTTTCCTGTTTCTTTCCACAGTGATCTTTGTACATGACCTTCTCATTGAATGTAACATCTCTACTCCTAATTATTTTATTTATTTTCATAATCCCATAGCGATAGCAAATCATTAACACCATATCGATAAGGTTACATTTCTTGGATTTTTACCTCAAGCTTTGTTCTATTTTCTTTATCAATATGGACAAATGCTTCCTGGACAGTTTTTCAAAGAATAGTTTACCTTTTTCCTGTCCATTCATCCTTTGGAATTCTACCATCAAAGAGCTTGAAGGTCCTCTGATTTATTAAAAGTAGCAATGATTATCTACAATATCACTTAGGCTGAGAACGAAGCCAGGCAAAGCAGTCTCATACTCCTTGCAGCTCCATGATTGTCTGTTCATCCTTCGACACCATTTTCTTGTGGTGTTAGGTAGGCCCAATCTTTTCTCTTCGAATCCCATGGTATGAGCAGTAATCATCAAACTCCCCTTTGACGTAGTATTCACCTCCATTATCTGATCTGAGACGCTTCAAACTTTTTTCTGTCTCATTCTCAACTAAAACTTTCCATTTCTGCAAAGTATCAAAAACATGATTTTTTGAATGCAATAAACCCAAAGTTTTTCTAGTTGCATCATCAATAAAAAGTAACATAATAATAGGAGCCACCAAGAGATGATACATCGAGTTGAGTCCCCATACATGCAGTATGCACAAGCTCTAACCTTTCATTCTTCTTTTTTCTTAGATACGAGAAATCCGACTCTCTTTTGTTTCCATAAACACAATGCTCACGAGGGGGTCAAAATCAATTTGTTTAAGATGCAGTAAAATTTCTTACGTGAAGGGATACTGCTGCTTCTCACTCATGGCAATCTGACCTATGATTCATAGTGTTGTATCCACTCATAAAGAAGCTAAAGATATAAAAGAGTCGATATTACCAATACATAGATACAATGTACCTACCTTCTCTCCTTTAAGCTAACAATGATCCTTTGATGACCTTCCGTCTTATCTGTAAATATGGATATACAACCTTCGCGTTCCAAGCGCCTGTTGAAATCATATTTTGCTTAAATGGAACATGTTTTACCTCTTTCAACAACCCATTGGTTTCCATTTCGTTTAAGCTTGTTTTTACATTTCACATTCCAACAATTTTGCATGGTTTTATTATCACCCAAATGAACGTCCAGAAATCACCTTAGAACTAATCTGAAAATGTTTCCTATAGGTGTGGCATGAAATGGAAGCTCCACGAATCTACTACCAGACTTCGATATTATCTCTGAAAGAATCAAAAGAATCTTGTAACACATGCACAGTATATTTGCTTCCAGTTCTCTCTTGTTTGTCAATTTCTTTGTTTTTTTTGGAGCTCTATAGTCTTTCTTGGATGTCCTTTCTTCCCTGAATTCTAGCACTCTATCTTTTCTAGTTTGGATTTGGATCTGCCTTCCTAGAATTTCCAGCGGTTTCACGAGCCCTTTCCTCTATCCTTTTGTCTTCCCACACTCTCCATGTTCAGTACATTTCCACGATGTCTCACCAGTGCTTTTCCATCACATTTCCTCACTAGGGACTAACACCAACATCATCATCAAATTTTTAAATTATTTGAACCAAAGAAAAAATTACTTACAAACATAACCAAGTCATTCCATCTTTCTAGCAATGAGCACAAAATTAGAAGAGCCTAACCTCATCATCAAATTCCACTTTTCTAGAACTTAGTTAATTAGTAGCGTGGAATTCATTAAATGATGCACTGCGGATTTTGCCGCAAATCTTCATATTAAATAATCTCTCATTAGAAATGCAATTACGACCGCCGAGGGGTTTTCATACAATTTATTGTAGCGTCCATCAAACCCTTTGTGTTTTCTTTTCAAGATATTGAAATCACAGAGCGCTTCCGGGCTCGACCATATGGTTCGACGGCACCGTCCAGAATCTCCCAGTGCCGTCCCTTCGGCCCGTAGGCTTCTTTGCTACTCCCACTCCAATGGGTAGGAATAGATCGCCGATATAAATAATAGTCTTCTCATCTTTATGGCGGTAGTTTGAACATTAAATTTTCTACGACCCCTCAACTTTTCCATATTAGACTATTGCTCCCCTTTCAGACCGGAACCCTCTCTTTTCCTACTTGAGTTACCTTAAACTCTGATACCGGTTGTTGAAAGAAGCCGGACCAGCGGAGCAATAAAATAAAACAAATGCAGAAACAAAACGTAGAAGACACACAATACAAGAGAAAAACAGATTTACGTGGTTCACCCGATTGTGGGCTACATCCCTGGAAGGTACCCGGGTCCTTCCTTTATTAGTATCCGACAAATGAAGGGATACAACCCTCTGACAAAACCTGCTTTGTAACTTCCTCTTCTTTCTCTCACCGGTCTCCTCTCATAAGATACAATATTCACCATCAGCAATAGCATGGCCACATTTCCCTCATAAAGGGGTTGCCTTCTAGGGAAAAACCTAACATAATCTCTACCATTAGATCTGCGACCTGTGAAGCGGTGCCAGTTACAATGAAATTACAATATACTTTATAAGGCAATTTTTGCTTTGGGAGCTTTGCCCCCGAACCCCTGTTTGGGGGCAAGCGGGCCCCCTAGCCGGGGGGATGGACACCCCAGACCCCGCAAGGGGGTAACTCCCTCTCTGAACTCCCCTGCATGGATGATTGTACATTCTTTCGGGGTGTAAATACTTCATGGGGTATAAACGGTGAAGAAAGGACCTCACGAGATGGGAAGATAATAGACTCCACAACCAACAATCTCCCGCCGGAATTGATCTCAACAACTCCGCATATTTGGCATATGGACTTTGAACCTTCTTGGACGCCGGAAAATTTCTCATCTTAGTCTTCAATCTTGAAGACCAACTAAAAATAAGAAGGAACTCAATTTCTCCCCGAATACTCCCTTTGTTAACATGTACGCGGGATTACGGCTGGTGTATCTTTTCCATCTTCAATTGTCCATCTTCACGAATTGGATGGTATGAAGTGGTACCTCAATAGCCATATGCTTAGTCTTTGAATGGAAGGCTAAGTTCTTTGCAGATGAATGGCGCTCGGCCCGTCACGGTACAACTTGTTGTTCCTCACCTTCTTTCCCGATTCCTCCAGAAACCTTTGTAAGCAAATCATCTCTTTACTAGCCTCTGTAGCGACAACATACTCTGCCTATGTTGAAGTTACAGCAACCTTTTAGCGGGTTGAAATCCGACTTTCTTGTTATTTCCACCTATAGTAAAAACATACCACAGATTATCCTCCTACTATCTTTATCACACCGCCATGCTCTGAATCTACATATCCACAGTAGAAAGTGTCACGAACCTCAAACATAATGCATGTAGTAGGTACGCCCTCAAATACCTGAGGAATCCCACTTTCGCGCCTCCCAATGTTCTTTACGGATTGTTCATATATCACGCTCACAACTCCCACTTTGCATGCAATGCTCACGGTCTTGTGCAAACCATTTGCATACATCAAAGGCATAGCTGATGATGAATATGGGACCACGGACATGTATTCTATCTCCTCCCTCTGTCTTGGGTTACATTTCCTTAGTTAATTTGAAATGGTTTGGCCAAAGGTGTACTAGCAGTTTTGCATTATGTATTCTAAATCTTTCCAACACCTTCTTTGTGTGCTCACCCCGGGGCAATGTCAGTTTGCGATTTTTCACGTCTCTTGATATTCTCATACCAAGGATTTTCTTTTACGGCTGCAAATCCTTAATCGCCAAATGAATTGGCTAATTTCTTCTTGAGCACATTTATATCACAGCATATTAGACCACCGCAATAAACGTATTGTAATCATCTACAGCCACAACCAGCAAGGATAGCGCTTCCATTTTTCCTAGCTTTTTTAAAGAATAAAACCGCGGTGTCAGAATGACACATCTACTATAACCACTGTTCTCTCCTTGAAGCGTCAAACTTCAAAATATACTTTGCTTAGCGGAGCTTTCTTTAGGCCATACAAACTCTTCAACCTGCGTACCAAATTCTCCCTTCCCTTTGACCTCATACACCCGTGGTTGCTGCATGCCGTCTCTTCTCAAATCCCCATGGAGAAAAGTTGTTTTTACATCTAGCTGTTCAAGATGCAAATCTTCTCACGCCTGGACTTAAAAATATGGATTCTAATTAGAAGTCCATTTTAACAGCGGAGAAAATATTTATCCGAAATCTATACCTTTCTTTTTATTGCAAACCCTTTACAACAAAGTCCTTGTACCAGCTTTTCTCCTCCATCTTCTTCCTTCAACTTGTAAACCCATTTGATACGCAATGCTCTTTTTCCATGGGAAGCGAGCCAAGTCCCAAATTCGGTTATTTTCAAAGGAATCCCGAAATTTCTCCTCTTTCGTGCTCCCCGCTTCTTTTTGGTGTCCTTGCATTTGGCTTCTTCATAACATTACGGTTCACGAGGAATCAGTCAACAATAAATAATATAATGAAGGAGAGTATGGTTAAGGGGTACACTTAACCTGGTGAATCTTCTAACAACACTTGTAGGTGTTTGAGGTACCTCCTTCTTCGCTCCTGCTGTTGTACATTTTGATTTTCAGGTTCCTTTAGATTTCCTTTCGATGTGCTCTCAAACCTTTGTGTATTCTTTTTTTTTTTTTGTATCTTTCCTTGTAGCCGATCTTTGTACATGACCTTCTCATTAGATATGACATCTCTACTCTAATGATTTTTGTTATTTTCATAATCCCATAAGAGATAATAAAATCATTAACACCATATCAATAAAAGATTTACATTTCACGGATTTTGCCTCGAAGCATTCGACTTTCTTTATCAATATGGACAAATCGCAACAACGAAAAGTTTTCAAAAAGAATAGTTTACCTTTTTTCTGTCCATTCCTCCTATAGAATTCACCACCATCAAAGGCTTGAGAAGGTCCTCGTTTATTAATTAAACAGCAGTATCCTGACATCTACCGGGAAGCTGTAAGGGCAAAGCCGGTGGCTAATCTCAGCCTCCTTGCATTGCTCCGCGATTCATCATGTTCATCCTTTCACGATTTTCATTTTTCTTGGCCAATTGTTTGTGGAAGCTGTCTTCTCTCTCACGAATCCCATGGTGAGCGGTAATCATCAAAGTCCTTTACAGGTATTCACCTCCATTATCTGATGCGAGACACTTCAAACTTTCTGTCTCATTTACATAGCTAAGTTTCCATTTCTTAGAAATTATCAAAAACCTTCAGTTGCAATGAGATGCAATAAACCCAAGTTTTTTCTGGTTAGCATCATCAATAAAAAGTAACATAATAATGAGAGCCACCAAGAGATGATACGAGTTGGTCCCCATACATTTTGTATGCACAATCTAACCTTTCATTCTTCTTTTCTTTTCGACTTTGAGAAATCGACTCTCTTTTGTTTTCCGCAACCACAATGCTCTGAGAGGGTGGAAATCAATTTGTTTAAGATGCGGCAGAAGCCAATTTCTTAAGTGAGAGGATGCGCATACCCTTCTCACTCATGTGTCCCGACCTATGATGCCATAGTGTTGTATCCACTCTGTAGGAAGCTAAATATAGAAGGGAGTCGGTATTACCAATACAGAATTACAATGTACCTACCTTCTCTCCTTTCACTATCACCAATGATCCTTTGATGACCTTCCGTCTTATCGTAAATATGGATATGCAACCTTCACTTTCCAATTTCCTTGTTGAAATCAGATTTTTCTTAAATCTGGAACATGTTTACCTCTTTCAACAACCATTTGGTTTCCATTTTAGTTGCTTTATTTTTTACATTTCCCATTCCAACAATTTTGCATGGTTTATTATCACCCAAATGAACGCACGTCCAAAGGAATCCCTTTGAACATAATCTAGAAAAATTTCCTATGGGGTGTGGCATGAAATGAAGCTCCACGAATCTACTACTTAAGACTTCGAAGTAATTATCTGAGGAAAGAATCAAAACATCTTGTAACCTATCCTGTTGTTTGCTTCTGATTTCTCTCTTGTTGTCCATCTCTTTGTTTCTTTGGAGCTCTACCGTTCTTTCTTCAAATGTCCTTTCTTCCCACAATTCGGTACTCTATCTTTCCAGGTCGGATTTGGATCTTCCCCTTCCCTAAATTTCCTTGGTTTCCTGACCCTTTCCTCTATCCTTTTTGTCTTCCCCTTCTCTCCATGTTCAATGCATTTTCTGATGTTTCACCACAATGCTTTCCGTTGCATTTCCTCACTAAGGATAACACCAACAACATCATCAAATTTTAAAAGTATTTGAACCCGGAGATATAGAGTTACTTACAGTATGACCAATATTCCAACTTTTAAAGCAATGAGCACAAGATTAGAAGAGCCCTAATACCTGCATCATCGAAGTCCACTACAGGAACTTGGTTGATTAGTAGCAGAGTATTACCAAATTCATTTTAAATGATGCTGTGGAGACCCGCAACTACCAGAAATATTCGTATTAAATAATCTCTTCAGTAGAAACACCTTATTCGACGCCTTGAGGGTTTTTCCTTCTGAATTTGTGAGTCCATCAAACCCTTTGTTGTCTTTTGCTGAGAATATTGAAGCCTTAGGCCATTTGCCAGGGATCGGTAGTATACGTTCCTAGATCCTTTCTGTCAGAATCTCCCATTCTTCATCCCTTCATGGCCATGGAAAGCTATTGCTACTCCACTCAATGGTAGGAATAGATCAACCGATGTAAATAGTCTTCCATCTGTCTTCCATGGCCCCGGTAGTTTTTGCATTCAAATTTCTCGACCCTAAACTTTCCATATTTGACGGTGCCCCCACTCGAACCGGGAACCCTCTTTCCCTGCGAGTCACCTTACGCTCTCATACCGGTTGTTGAAAACAGAATTGAGATAAAATAAAACAAATGCAGAAACAAAACACCGGAGACACACAATACAAGAGACCAGTTTCACGTGGTTCACCCAGGTGTGAGCCTCGTCCACTAGAGAATTTGCGAGGTCCTTCCTTTATTAGTATCCAGCAAGTGAAGGGATACGGCTTCCTGACAAAAACACATTTAGCACCTCTTTTTTCTCTCACGATCTCCTCTCTTAGAATACAATATTCACCATCAACAATAGCCATGGCCACATTTCCCTCATAAAGAGGGTTGCCTTCTAGGAAAAACCTAACATAATCTCTATCGTTGAATCTGCGACCTTATAATGAAACGATCCGGTTACAATGAAATTACAATATACTTTTATAAGAGCCGTTTTCGCCGGAGGCTTAGCCCGAACTTAACTGCCCAGACCCCCGATTCGAGGATGGACTCAGCAGAGGAACACCCCCCTCCCTGCATGGAAGGAGTGTACACATGCCACAGGGGTGTAAATACTTCATGGGGTATAAACATGGCTGAAAGGACCACCACGAGATGAGAGGAAGATAATCGGGGCTCACAACCACCTAGATCAGTCCTACCCCATTAGGAAGCAATGGTCTCCATTCGTTGAGTTCCATCGGTTAGGAAACTTCTAGTGAATTTGGCCCGGGTAATCCACTTTCCTTGGTGTAGGAGATGTCATTACCCTGACTAACCGATAAAGTTGGATCCTCTGGCTGGAGAGTGCCCCTTGACCTATGTGTCCACTATATGATCAGGGGATGCATGTTTGGAGAGTGCCCTTGACCTATGTGTCCACTATATGATCAGTGGATGCATGTTGCATGCAATCAGGGTTGAGATATGTTGGTGTTAGTTGTTCTGCGATCTTCGAGGTGTCCACTAATGGTGGAAAATATGGTCGAAGGAGGTCCACATTGAACACTAGGTGCAAGCCAAGGAAGGGGTGAGTGTTGAGATCAAAATCATTGCTACCCATAGTCTTGATGATGGTGTAAGGCCCGTATCAAAGTGGGAAGATCTTCAGATGGGTCCTTGTAAGATGTTATTTCTATAAATGTAACCAAACCTTGTCTCCCACCTAAAACTTGTGCGGTATCCTATGTTGATCATGGTGTTTCTTGTACTTAGCATTGGATTTCTGAAAAATCACATGGACTTGTTAGAGGATGTTTTGAATCCACTCAATGAATATAGTGGCTTTGTCAATCTCAGACTGAACATGGGAAGATTTTGTCTGTGTAGTTTCAAGAGGTAGTGCAACATCAATGGGACCTAAGGGTTGGAATCCCAGTCAAACCTGAAATGGTCTATGTCCGGTGGAGCTATGGAGAGGCATGTTGTAATTGATCCAAACAGAGGGGAGACTCTCATCCTATGTACGTGGATGCTTAGATTTGTACATGTGCAGGATGTGCATAATCATTCGATTGACGACCTATGTTCGGTCATTTGTTTGGGGGTGGAAAGCGGTGGATTTAGTGAGCTTGGTGTCCAACAGTGACCATAGAATCGACCAGAATGTGATGAGGAACCTGATGTCCCTTTCGGAGATGATGGTATCTGGTATCCAAAAGTGGACCCACACTCATTCGAAGAAGATCTTGGTAGTATCTGTCGTTGTGATGTTCTTCTTGTAGGTTGTGAGGATGGCCATCTTTGAAAACTGATCAATGACCATAAATACATAATCATTACCTTGCTTGCTAGACAGAAGGCCATACATGTAATCCATCGAGATGGATTCCCAAGGATTCTCAGGGGTAGGAAGAGGGGTGTATAAGCCTTGCTTCTTGATGACTGGCTTGGCAATGGCATGGGCAGTGAAAGATCTAACATACTTGGTGACGTTCTTTCAAATTTTTGGACAATAAAAATGTTTCTAGAGAATGACCACAATTTTCTCCATGCCAAAATGTCTTTCCATCCAACTGTAGTGGGCTTCAAAAATCATCTTTTCACGCTCGCTTGTAGGAACACAAAGATGGACAAGATGGCATAACAACCCATCCTGAATGTGAAAATCGGTGACAGTCACTCATGTACCCAAGACCTAATAGGTGGTGGCGAAGTCTGGATCTTGTTGATAAATTTGGGGGCACTAAGATACCTCATGTCCACATGAATGGAGAATAACGGTGAGTGTAGCCACGTGAGGTTGAATGAGGCATTCAATGACACGATTTGTGCTCCCTGTCTTATACTTGATGTTGAGATGGAATTTTTGCAGGTAGGTGGACCACTTTTGATGGCGGTCATTCTACAACTTCCCCTATGTCTGTATGAATTGTAGATTCTTGTGATCAATGTGGATGATCGTCTCCTTTCCCATAATGTAATGTTTCCATTGACAACAGGCTTGTACAATGGAATACATTTCCTTTTTATAGGTGGGTTATTTCCAGACAGTATATGAGAGTGTCTCACTATGGTATGCCATCATATGACCATCCTGAGTGAGAAATGCACCTACAACATAGTCATATGCATCAGTATCAATCTCAAATGGTTGTTGCAGATCAGGAAAGGAGAGTACTGGAGTTGAGCACACGCGATGCTTTAGATCCTCAAATCCTCATTGTTGTTCCTTCCCCCACATGAACTTTTCTTTGCCACTGCCCTTGATCACATGGCCGAGGGTTCATGCAATATGGGAGAATCCCAACACGAACCATCAGTAGAAGTTGGCCAATCCTAAGAAGATCTGAAGCTCGGTTAGTGTGGTTGGGGCTGGCCATTCACGGATGACTTGGATCTTAGAGGGATCAACATGTACCCCATGCTAATCAACAATGTAGCCCAAGTATTGGGCCCTGTTCATGCCAAAGGAACATTTTTTCAAGTTGGAATATAGCTTGTGTTGCCGCAGAGTGGTCAAAACCTGTTGAATATGTCGCATGTGCTCCTCCCAAGTTTTGTTGAAAATGAGGATGTCATCCAAATATACCACCACAAAAGAGTTGGTGAAGGGTCTCAATACATCATCCATCAACCTCATGAAAGTGGTTGGTGAATTTTTTAAGCCAAAGGGCATGACCAACCATTCGAAGAGACATTCTTTAGATTTGAAATTTTTCTTTCATACATCAATTGGTTCGATGGGAACTTGGTGGTAGCCATACTTTAGCTCAATCTTGTTGAAGAAATTTTCCCCCTTGATTTGGTTAAGAAGGTCATCAATCCTCAGAATTGGGTACCATTTTCTCACTATGATTTTATTTAATTCTCTGTAATCAATGCAGAGTTTCCAGGTCCCGTCCTTCTTCTTCACATGTACAATCGGGCTTTCATAAGGGGAGGAGCTAGGTTTGATGTGCCCCTTTTGAAGAAGATCTTGGATCTGATGCTTGATTTCATCATTTTCCATCAACGAGCAACGATGTAAAACACCCGACCCCTAGATATTATTTTAAGGGGTGGGACATCAAAATTTTGGTTTTCCTAATTATCTAAAATATTGATTTTGGGACCTTCATTGGCTACTACTCACCCTGAGCTTTCTAACGATCTCCACCACACTAAAATTTGAGCTCGGGTCTGCAATATATTTCCTCTCGAAGTTATCCCAACATTATTAGTTGGGGTCGTCGGTGTTCGGCGTTGAACGCCCATTTTCTTACTCACCAAAGTCCTGAAATCTCGTCACATGGCCTTGGACATTCGACGATCGACGTTTTATGTTGAATGTCCCTTTTTCGGCATTCATAGTTCGACAATTGGTGATCGACGTTCTACATTTTTGGCATTCACCAATTTGTGATCGTCGTTGAATGTTTGACATTTGGTGATCGATGATTGACGTTGAACATCCCTTTACTATACTACGCCCCAATTCTTTTGAACTCCCAAAGCCCCTGGCTCCCAGAGTCTCGGTCATGTCACCAACCATGTTGGCTAGGTGGGCACAAACTAGAATTTGACACATGACGATGGGTAGGAGTGACACATGTCCTCATTAGGGGGTGACATGTGTCATTCTATAAGAGGAATAAGGGGTCTATGAATCATCCATATCTGGGTGACACGTGGCACCTTAGTTTCAGGTCCACGTCACCTCGAATGATGTTAGTGAGCCATGTCAGCCCCTAACATACAATCTTATCACTTCTTTCAAATATTACCATTGATATCTATCCACGTAGATCCATATATCCATAGCTAGCGTTACTTCGCGGCTCTGGGCTTCAGAGCTTACCAACTCCTCGCATCGTGAATCCCCCAAAGAGCCAAGTCTCCGGACTCTCTAATCTAATGCCATGTGTGCTCATCCTATCAACAATTGAGATTCACTTCGTCGTTCACGACTTTGAAGGCTTTCGCACTTTGAAGACTCTTGGCCAAGTTCCTCCATAGTACCAAGCCTCTGAACTATAGGATCTCCTACCACATGGCCTCTCATCCAACGACTCTAGTCTAACAGGCAATTTTTTACATGGGACAAGTAGGGGACACGTGTCACTCCATGATGCATTCCTAGTTGGTTGGGTAGTTGAGAGGGGTTCTCAACTGAGTCCTTAGATTGACAGATGAGAGGGATCCCAAAGGATCCAAGGATCGACAGTCCACGTTACTTCAAAAGTTCGTCATTTGGGAGTTCAACATGTATCTTCCAACTTCTTCCCTGGATCTTTGAATCCCCAAACCACACTATATCTATCGCCATGTGTACCTAACATTCATGATCAAGATTTAATCCGACTTAATGAGCTCTGGGGAAACTTGCACATACCTATACCGTTGAATACCTGGACTTTCAAATAGTCGTTGATCTTTGGACATGCATCCCTCTATTCTCAATGGTTCAGATTAACTTCGTGATTCTGACATTCAAGAGTTTCGGCACTAGACCACTTCTATTCTCCCGAAGTGGAACTTCATCGAAGTACTTAACACTACCCTTCCTAAGTCTGATCTAACGACAGAGAGAGATCTCCACTAGATCCCCATATCTACAACCCTCATTAATTCGCGACTCCATCCTTCTGTTGTTTTCGAGGGTTGTGGAGCCATAAGTCCCAAAGCTAAATTAGCTTCACTCCTTTCAAGCTTAGTGAGGGGTTCCCAACCCTGGGACATATGGGGTCATATTTGGATTCTGGGATACACCCATCTCTTATTCAAGACTTGATCAAGGACATGGATATGAGCCCTCGATCGCATGGGTGGATATTCTGAAGGAAACGCCCTTCTCCCATAGAGTTTAACTTGACATTCCCACTAAGGAAAACTTAAAGGGTCGATAGGACTTAGACGTTTCAGTTAATCCTATCCGGAATCTCCTGCGAATTCACATCCCATAACTCTCTAACGACTAAATTGAGTTAAATAAAATACCATGTAAATATAATAGTTTATAGAAGCAAATGAGAATTTCTAATAATTGTTCAAATAATGCAAGACTTAACCATAAACACAAACATTCAATCATCTCATCCAATATATTACACAAAGTATGAAAATACTTATCAGAACTTGAAAAATTGAAGTGACTGCTAAAAGGGGTGCATGTTTCCACCCAACCATAGGCACAACCACTCCTGACAGATTTACCATTGGCCACCCCCGATCTAGACCATGATTCTCTCAGGGATATTCTTTCTCCTTTCTCCATGACAGTCAGGGATAGAGGTTACTCTCCTCCTCCCACAAGAAATTGGCAATCGGTTTTCTCTACTCCAAGCAAGGAGGTCTACATGAGCACTTCTTCGATCACTCGTTAGCCTCATTTATCATCTTGTAGCATAATCTCGCCCATGGATTCTTCATCCAAAACGAGCTTGCTTCTCGGATTTTCTCTCAACTCTAGTGTCGAAAAACATGTTCTCCTCTCCTCTGGAGATTTTTTTCTCTACTCTGTTTTCTTGCAAATTTTTCCTCAAAAATAACATGGCCTAAGTAATGGACTGGTTTCTGGAAAAATTTACACTTACTAAGATTAACATAGAGTTGATGTTCTCTTAGTACTTTCAGTACTAGCTTGAGATGTTCTTCATGCTCTTCCCTATTCTTGGAATAGATCAAGATATCATCAATGAAAACCAACACAAACCTATCCAAGAACTTTCTGGATATGTTATTCATTAAGCACATAAAAGTGGTTGGTGCATTGATATGCCCAAATGGCACCACCATAAATTCATAGTGACCATATCTTGTTCTAAAGGTTGTCTTGTGGATGTCTTCATATTTAATTCAGACCTGATGGTATCCAGACCTCATGTCAATCTTGGAGAATATTGTAGCACCCCTTAATTGGTCAAACAAGTCATCAATCATTAGCAAGGGATATTGTTGGCATAGGGGAATACCCAGGGTTCAATGCTTCAACAGTGCACCAACAAAACCCTAACTACCGGCCCTTTCGACAACAACTACGAAGCAGATGAAGTCTCACTCGAGGTAGAGGCAGGGGTGGTTGCAGGACTCAAATGTCTGCAACCTATCTAGGACACAGATTTGTGATTACAACACCTTAACAGAGCACTCAGCAGTTGTCCTTCATTAGTACTTAGCCTCTGTCTACAACGCAGATAGACCCTAATTACAGCAAAACGCAATATTCAACAAGATTCAACACATTCAAGCACTAAGCACATCAAAATAGATCAGATCTGGTACTTATTTACATCACCAAGAACTAATCTATCATATCAGATACATCTAAACATAAATTACTACACTAAGCATATATGAACAATAAAACAACCATAATGCACAAAGCAACCATAACACAGGATATACGTGGTTCACCCCCAGCCTGGGGCTACATCCACCAACTCTTCTTCTCTTTATTGCCTTCTATCAATCATCTACATGCACAGAGCCACAAGATCCTACTCCGCATAGGACAGGAGATCTGTGCGCACTCCGCTAGATCCTCCTTCCCTGAGCTAGGTTACAGCACAAAGCCTTTACACAGTCACTTGCACTTAGCCTTACAAGTTCTTAACACATAGCATGCACAACTATTCGCACTTAGCACATTGCCCTCTTCCTACATCGCCTAGATATCTATTTATACATTACAAAATGGGCCCAAACATGGGTAAACTCATGGGTTGACATCCCATACCCATTACATAAGCCCAAAACCCAAAAATCCCTAAAAGGGGGCCAAGATCCCGCGATCTCCGCTTCGACTTGCGCTCTGCCTTTGACAGCCTGTCGAACTCCCAAAATAGGTCAAACCTGACCAAGGATCTCCAAAACTTGGTCAAGGGCCAATAGATACTTATTCTTGATGGTCATCTTATTGTGCCAATAGATACAGTCTGAGTGTTCCATTCTTCTTTTTCACAAACAAGGTTGGTTCTCCCCATAGGGACACACTATGTCGAATGTATCCTTTGTCCCACATCTCCTTCAGTTGTAGTTTGAGCTCAATTAGATTTTGTGTACTCATTATATAGGTTGTTCTATACATTGGCACCTCTCCTGGTAAAAGTTCTATTGAAAATTCAATATCCCTTCTTAGAGGTAGACCTGGCACCTCTTCTGGGAATACATATTTATATTCTCTTAATATGGGATAGTCCTCTAGGCTGGTTTTGTCATTCTCAACAGAGTTTAGTATTTTTATTGCATACAAGGGACATCCCTTTTTGCAATACTTCTTCACTTGGAGGGTTGATATTTGTCTAACTGAGACAAGATTTTGAATCCCTTGTAGGGTTACCCTTCTTCCTTCTTCATTTTCACACTCCAAAGTTTTACTATAACAGTCCAACCTGGTTTTTGGGCAGCCAACCAGTCCATGCCAATCAACAAGTCATAAGATCCTAAAGGAACTATGTTTAGGTTCGTTTGGGTGGGAAACCCACTTATAAAAAATTGGCATGTTGGTATGACCTATGTTACTTTTCTTTTGGTTCCAGTGGCTAGTTGTACCAACCATGATTTAACATGTTTAACTTGTTGCAGTTTACATTTATCAATAGTTTTAGGGGAAACATAACTCAAATTAGAACCAGGGTCAATTAAAATGGAAATAGGATGGTTGGAAATCGTACCTTCCATGTCCACCACTAAATCTTGGTGGTCAACTTGTCTATTATCCAAGGATGCATGAATTTGTGGCATGCTCCTAGCCACATCATTGAATATGGTAGCCTCTTGGACATTGTAGACCCTCTTATTTCTCTGTTGCCTATGTGGATAGTCCCTCAATAGATGTTCTTCTCCACAACCTCAACATTTCAAGAGTTCTCTCTTCATGTTTTCAGTCTTACTTGGAACTGCTCCAAATGGTTTAGTCCCACTCTGGGATGGAAAATTTTGTTGATACACACTTATGGTAAGAAGGCTCATCCTAGAGCTCTTCCCATAGTTCTTAAATCTTGAGGATTTAAACCCCTTCTTCTTGAATCCCAAAATGTTTTTCTTCTTCCAATCTTCATGGGGTTCTGTCTTATTCTTGAATTGCTCATATAAATACCTTGCCTTTCTAATAGTATCTTCTAAATTCTTTGGCTCATTAAACTCAATTTTGTCCCAGCAGGACTAAGGTAATCCACTAACAAATCGTTGCATATTTAATTTTTCATCCTTTATGTAGGGAACATACCTCATCAACTCGAGAAATTTGTTGATATATTCATCTATGGTGAGTTGTCCCAACTTGAGTTCATATAACTCCTTGGTATTCCCATCAAAGTACTTTTCTAATAGATACTTCTTCTTGAATTATTTCTCAATTTTTTTCTATGACAAGTCATTCCCATGGATTCCTTTCACATTCCTAAGGTCCTCCCACCAAATGGAATCTTTCCCATTCAGGTTAAAAATGGTTATCTGATCCTTTAATTTTTCAGAGTAGTCATGGACTCTAAAGTACTTCTTCAAGTCGAGTAGCCAAACTTATGCTTCTTCCCCCTTCTTAATCTCTCCATTGAAGGTGGGCGGTTTGGCTTTCTTGAACTCTTCAGGGTCATGACTCTTGGATTGTTTCCTCTTCTTGCTTCTCGTTTGGGAATGGGAACTAGTTTTACCACTAAAATATCCCTTGTAGTTGTCAGTGTCCTCAGAGGAATATTATGGTGAGTGTCTCTTGGCTCCATGTTGGGCCTTCCTTGAGGTGCTCCTCTTGGTGTGGCCACTTTCCGGACCATGCTTTTGTATCTCAGGTGGACTTGGAGTTTTCTTAGTATGATGTATGTCCACATGACT